>CANXYI010331086.1:0-12080 GCA_948208565.1 Hura crepitans | reverse complement strand
ATTATGTGAAATTGGATGTAATTGAGTTTTAGCGTTTGAGTGTTATACTCTATTTAATGTATTCCTTTTGATTTTAATTAGTGAATTTTTGTTTTCCTTCACTTGTGAATATAGGGTTGTGTGCTAAATCACATTAAATTTTGTTCGTCTCTATATTTCGAATTATTTTATTGTTCGTATTTATTTTTATCTACATAAATATTTTGTTCCATTGTGTGATGACAATTTTTTTCAATTGTGACATTAGAGTTAGGTTACAACAATATTTGTTTGAATATTTATTTCAAATAGTTATAGCAATAACAAAATTTTTTATTTTTGAAAATTTAAGATGAAACAATTGTGACACATAGGTCTAAAAAATTAAAGAATGTTTGGAGAAAATGAAAAGAATTTTGATATAGTCAAGAGAATTAAAGTCAAGGTGAAAAATTGTCATGTGATTCTCATTTCAAGTCAAGATGGAGATTGTTAATTTTGTGACTTGGAATTAAATTTGGATTCTCATTTTTTTTCGTGCATTTACTTATAGAAAAATAATATTTTATTTTTCATTTTTTGTTTCTTAAAAATTGAAGTATCTATTTTCTATGAAAATTTAGACAACGTGTTTATTTGTTAAAGATAGAAAATAGTTTTCTGTTTTTTTTTTTAAAAAAATTAGAGAATATATTTATTTATAAAAAATGTGCAAATATTTTTCATGAAAAAGATAAAAAGTATAAATATACGTAAAAACAAATCGAAATAAAAATTTTAACAGAACCATAAGCTATTTCGGTTTAAGGTTTTTGATTTATTTGGTCCAATTTTTTTTAAAAATTCGGTTTATTCAATTTATTTGATTTTTAGATGGTGAAAATCGAAAAAATTGTACCAACAAAACTTTTAAAATGACATTTATTGCATTTAAACTAATATTATTTTGGTGTAAAATGATGTCATTTAATATATATATATATATAAATTCAGTTTATTTGGATTCTTTTTCAAAAAATTTATTCGTTTCAATTCGGTTCAATTTATCTCCATTAAGTTTAATTGGTTTGGTTAATTTTTTGGACAAAATTTGGTTTGCTTGCTTGTTAAGCCAAATTGATCGAGTGTATATTACTGAAAATGGATTCAGTTAAGAAAAAAAAAATAGAATGCACACACACACACACACACACACACACACACACATATATATATATATATATATATATGAAGTTTATTTATTGTCTAACTTAAGTTTAGAGCATATTAAATATGCACATAATATAATAATTTAAGACATAAGATTTTTAATGTTTTATTGGATAAAAAGATTTAATTTGAAAATAATAATATTAGAGATCCAATTGAAAATAAAACTTATATTGGAGTTTAATTTGAAAATAATCAATAATGCTATAAATTCATTTAGGAAAAATCACATTAAAGAATTTAATTGAAAATGAGATTATACATCAGGCTTTTATTTATAATTATTCCTATTAATTATTTACATTAATTTCAGCTTCTCATTTTCCTATAAATTTCCCCTTTTTCACCTTTTAGATTCTTCAGCTTTCCTTTCTATTTTTCCCCTTCATTTAACCTCAATCCCCATAAGACCAAATTTAAAAAAAAAAAAATTGAAGTATAATTTGGTTTTTATTCTTTTAATCATATTGTTTGCATTTTTTACTATTATAGAAGCATTAACTTTGGAAGTATCATTTCTATAAAAAAAAATGGTTCTATAATTTTTATTCAATTTTAGAGATAATTGTGTTAATCTATTGTATTTTTTTTTATATAAATGATTTTTAAGAACTTGATTGTCATTTGTTGCTATGAGATATTAAATCAATCTTTTATTTTTTAAAAAAATTAGATACTTTACTATTCAATATTAAATAAATTACTTGATGAATATAATATTTAGGTTTAAATTGTTTCTTCACAACTTTTTTTTTCTCTCTTTCTTGTGGTGATTTATATGATTTAAATTGGATTTGAGACTACATTATAATGTACAATAAAACCATCTTATAGTTAAGAACATTATTAGAATAAATTGCTATAATACTTATGAAATTAGATAAATGAAAACTAAAGTAAAAAACTTATTAGAATCGGTTGTAATTTTTTTTTTTTTAGGTTTTTACTTTCATTTTTTTTCCTTTTCACACTACTCATAAATGTGCCGATGAATTTTTTGTATAATGAAAGATATAAAAAAAAAAGAATATTTAAATGAATTAAGTATGATGTATTCACTTAAACTTTTCCACTCTAGCTTCTTAAGTGTAAAATAAAAGATTAAATAAGTCTTATTCGATAAAATTGCAATAACTTTTTTTGTATTTATCTTAAATAATATTATATTTTTTTATAATTTTAAAAGTTTTGATTTTAAATTTTATTTTTTTAATTTATTATTACATTTCACATAAAGTGCGAGCGTAAAAAGTAGTCTTATTAAAGAAGAATTCATACTCTCGTCTTATCTCAGAGGCTTATAAATGAATATTTAACTAAGAAAATATAATTTTAATTAGTAAAGATTGAAAAATTTTCAATCATTATTAAATGATAGTAACTATCAATAGTTGATAATATCATAAGAATTGTCAATAAGAAGTTCTTTCTTCTTCTTGTGCTACCAATAGTATAAGAAAATTTTTCATGTATAAATTTTATTTCGGAAGGGTGAAGATTTAAAGGTGAGATATTTTATTAGAACGAAATCAATTTTATTATAGTGTCTTCTAAGCAACATTACATGTACAAATTCATGTATTATTATTTACATAAAATTTAAATTTTAATTAAATTACAAAATAATCCCAAAAAGACATTATAAAATAAAAGTTTTAAAAAGAAAGCAAAAAGCTAAAAAAGAAAAAAAAATCCCCTCTTCTTATCAAGCTTCCTACATTCCATTTTCATGGTGTTCACACACACTCGAGACATTTCCTAGTTTAAAGGGTTTTTAATGATGAAACTCTCAAATGTGAGACATTTCTTAAGAGATGTAAGTGAAGGTTTGCAAACTAAGGAAATTATCTTAAAAACACTGGAAACAGATTTAAAAACACCTTAAAAGAGGCCCAATGACATCATATGGTGTTCGTATGGACCTATTTTCACAAAGGTCAAAGGTCTATATGAACTTTGTTAAAAAATATACAGATGTCCATGTCAACCTCAGCATTATGAAGACACAGGTCCATGCAAACCTCGATCAGATCTGTGAGGACCTAGACATCATAGTGACCATAAAACCACCTTTTAGATGGTTGAAAAATTCCTTCTCTAAGGGGCAATGAATTATTTTGTGGGAGACAATAAAAGGATATATTTTTTGGAGAAAAAAAGAGGATTTTAAAAAAAAAATCTTTTTATACTTAGCATTGTTTTCTCTCGTTCTCTTCTTCTCCCTCATTAGAAAACCCATAAAAATCCTAATCTTTCATTGACAAAGCTTGAAGAAACTTGAAGAAATCACTATTTTGCTCGGCTCTGAAGTGGCTCAACCTTATATAGCTTGAAGAAAATCTACATTTGGAGTAAATACCTGAGGAAACCTTTATAAGGAGCTCTTTTTTATTCATTTAATATTCATTTTTTATTTATTTTCTTTTATTGCTTAATCTTTTTTTTTTTTTTAGTTTTCTTTTCTTCATTTTCTTGAGGTTAATGATCCTCCATGAAAATTGAGTGTTAAAATACCTATTTTGATAAGTCTGCTCTATTAGAAAAGGAAGACCTCCATTTTCTTTATCTGTTTGGCTCGATTTAATAATTTGTTTTTAATTCTCTATCTGACGTGAAGTCTGCGTAGACCTCCCTTTTTTAAGGATGGGGTCCATGCAAACCTATGTCTCTAGATATTATATTTCTTTCGGTTTGTACGGACCTATATTAGATGTCAGTGTTGAGTTTATTTCCTTTATTTGCATCTTCTTGTTCTTAAATCTGTGATCCTTGTGAGAATAGAGTTTTAAAAGATCCATTTTAATGAGTCTACTCCATTGGAGAGAGGAGATTATTTTTGTACTCATTTATTTGTTTGTTCTTTCATTTATTCCTTTATATGTGTGTGTTAATGCTCATGTTTTTATACATTCATATTCTATTTTGATGTTCTTTTTTATTATTGTTGTTGTTTGCAGAATAACTATAGTTGCTTTTTTTACCTTTCTATGTTCACGTATATGTTCGTATGGACCTCTCCAATTAGAGGATAATGTATGTGTAAACCTATGCTCGTATATACATTCTATTTTTTAGGTCCGTGTGAACTAATATTTATAGATGGTTTTCAGTATGGTTTAATGCTTTACTGCATTTCTGTAACGACGGTGTAGTCTGTAGGGACTTTCTTGTGTGGAGAGTTATATCTATGCAGACCTTTTTTTATGTTCCATTAAGTGTGCTTTTTTATTTATTATGGATGATAAGGTCCTCACAGATCTCGTGCTATCGTTTTAACCTTTCTATTTTGAGTTTGAGTATGCTTTGTATTCGGTGAAGGGAGTTGTCCACTTTGACTTGTTTTGTGTGCTCCTAAGGTCTGTGGGGAGTTGACTTTGATATTCTTGTAGTTCACACAGACTTGGGACCATCCTAACATATGCATTTTTGTGTTTCATATATATGGTACATAATTAATTATTTTTATCAGTTTTTAGATCCTTTGTAGGATTTTTAGTTGTATATCGTTTTAAATTTTTTATTGTATAATTTCATGCATGTTGTATTAGGTAAATTAAAATGATTTTTTATTTGATTAAGAAGTTAAACTCATAATAAAATGTGCTATAGAAAATAAGAGTCCAATTATATAAAAATAAAATATTTTAGGACCAAAGTCCCCAAATACCCAAAATCATTTTAATAAAGTGTTTTAAATAATAAATATTTTAATTTGGATATCTTTGAGGACCAACGTTCTCTCACCCCCAATTTTTTTTTTGTAAAATTGAATAGAATAAAGTTTTAAATAAAAAAGGATTTTAATTAAATAAAAATAACTTAAATAAACGATTTTTTAGAACCAATGTTCTAATGACCAAAATGATTTTATTTGAATAAAAGTAAATTATATTAAACAATAAAAAGGCTTTGGAACCAAAATTGCATAATTCCTTAGAAAATGATCTTAATAAATAAAATGAACATTTTTAATAAATCATTTTTAGAACCAATGTTCTATCTATCCAATAAAATGATTTTGGACCTCTGTCCTTGATTTAATAAATTGGCTTAATTTCATGTATGATTGATATTTATGATTTATTTTTTATTCTTTAATTTTGATTTAATCATTTTTTGATGTGCAAATGTGTTTATTTTAAATAATAATAATTGCATGCTTGAAGGGAATTGATAAACATTAGAACCATCAAGGTGAAAAGTGGTATTATGAGGTAGGCAAGAATAAGAAGGAATTCTTGAACTTGGAATCTTTTTGGTTTACTTCTTAGGCTAACCATTCGAGTGGCAACTCACACTCATCACTAGGTAAACTACCTTGTGGGGATAAATGAGCTCCCGTCCTTTTATCGAATTTGGAACATGCCTTTTGAAGACCAATTCTAAGTTCCACTTGAGTGCCATGATCAAGGTACCTCCAGTTGGCGTCTACTAGGGAGTTCTATATGAAAATTTGCTCTAAAAGCTCCTTATAATTAGCATTTGGTCAAATCTCTAGTTCTAAGATTTATCATTTCTCGAAATTGCATTTCATGTTAGAGCCTTAGAATAAGTTAAGTGTCCTTTCTTATCCTTAGTGGCATTCCAAAGCATGAAGCCATTTTCACCCAATTTAGTGGATTGTTAGGGATGATAATCACCACTCAAAGCCTCATACCCAATGGTATATAAAATGGTAAACCACTATGTCATTATTACCTATCATTAGGAAGACCTATTAGGAGAGACCCCATTTAGAGGACGATGACTTTGAAAATAGATATAGTGCGACCTATGTAATTAACTTAGATACACTTATCCTTAGGGATACTATAATAATTTGCATTCATCTGTGATATGGACTTTTATTGTGAAATAAATTTCACCTTTCTTAAAAGACAAGGTTTAAACCATTAGATCTTTTGTAACTAAGATGGAAAAATATTTTTTGTCTTGAAATAGTCAGAATTCATCCAACAACATTTCTTAAACCTCTTGTATGCTTAGAATAAGGAGCGTTATGTTGTCGGTTTAACACTATGCACCATTAGTGTTCTTGCATTCCCCTTTGATGCTTGAATAAAGCCCATATAAGACAATTATGGCTAGACCATATGTGTGGGAAAAATAAGGTTAAAAGGCAATTTGTATATGCTTGTCTATGATACATAATGTGTATATTATGCATACATCCATTATGAATAATCTTCTATCATACATCATACTAACCCTTTGTGATTGATAGACATCAAAGACTAGTTATTAACTAGCACAATCAAACATCTCTTTGTGACATGCTAGTTGACAAACTCCTATGCTACCACTAAAAGATTCTCTGATTTCTACCCTAAATCATGACTGATGACTAAGATGCACTTATTTCTTAAAGGGAGGTGATTAAAGTCTTGGATCATTTTAAAGAGGAGATGAAAGTTGCAATACATGCTAATGACCCACTTACAACTAAGCCTATGGTTGAAGGACCATAAAATGATCCCCTTACTTATGGTCAGTTCAAAGAAGCTCTTAAAACCTTGAAATAGGAAATTTTAGATGCTATCGTAATAGTTTGGCTAATGTTTTATCCAGCTCCATTTCAAATGCCTAATCTTAATGACAATATGAGATACAGGAAAAACATCTAAATAAGAAAGAACTTTGCTCCAACAATATAGATAGTGGACCTCTAAGGTGCCCTATGGTTGAGGATATGCCATTGTCATGATACCTCGAGAATTTAATGAAAGAAGGGAAACTAACACTTTTCCTATACAAGCCTTTAAGAACTTTGCGAAAATTAGGTTATTGTTAACACTCTTTTTGTGAATATTACCAATAAATGGGGCACTAGACTAATGAATGTCGAATCCTCTAAACTATTATTCAAGACCTTGCTAGCCAATCAATCAAAGAATATTGAACCTTACCTACTAACTATCAGATTACAAGAAAGCTTCAAGCCTGTACCTTAACCTTTATTTTATGTTTTTGAAAATTTCTTGTACTTATGAACAAACTTAGAGTTTAAAACTTTAACTTTATTTTTTCAATGAAAAGTGGCCACCTTTATTTCTCTTGACATTTCGCCATGTGATAACATGCATATTGATAATCATTGCATACATGATGTTAATTTAATTATGAGTAATTTGTTTAATCTTAGCATATGTAAATATCTTGGATCATATTTTCTGTAGCTCTTGATAATTGAGAAGAGAGATAATAACAAAAATAATAGTAATAAATAAAAAAAGGAGTCTATCTTGCATTTAGCTACTGAACTAAGGAAATTTATGGAAATGTGGACAAAATAGGTCCAAAAGAATGAAAGAAGAGATTGACAAACAAGCTATGACTATAGGGTTAAAATCTCAACCCAATCATCATCTCATTAAATCCTAGCCCAAAAGGTCTAGGGAATATAACACCTAAAATTTGTCTCTTCTTGAACAAATATAAGCACTTTTCTATTCTAATTGTCTATGACCCTCCATTCTTATCACCCATGACATTTTATCATTGAAAAGCCTAAAAAAATACTAAAACCCTAAAACCTTCAATCAAAGCCTTGGATCAATCTCTTAGCCAACCTTTAAAATCAATAGAACCTTA
The DNA here is from genome assembly GCA_948208565.1 of Hura crepitans. Classification (NCBI taxonomy): domain Eukaryota; kingdom Viridiplantae; phylum Streptophyta; class Magnoliopsida; order Malpighiales; family Euphorbiaceae; genus Hura; species Hura crepitans. The sequence goes on along the minus strand of CANXYI010331086.1, from coordinate 4,301 downwards.
GGTTAGCTTCACAATTTACCCCATGGGCACATAAGAAAGTCCTAAGTATAGTCTTCCATCTTTTTAGCCAAGTTAAAGGGAATTTGAGGTGGCAGTGCTAACTATGCTGTTAAAAATCCCTTTTTCACACTAACATTGAGCTTAATGTCAAAACCACTTTAACAAAAAAAAAAACGGAGGTCTTAAAATAATCATCTTCACACTCTAAGTACTAATAAATCTCAGGGAAAGTTAGAAGTGAAGTTTTGAGGTTTTTCAGGAGATGTATGGATAAATCCATAGAATATTTCATTTTTGGTTAGAAATCAAAAATTAAAGTGTTATATGAGAATTATTTCATATTCTCAGTTTTGCCTAAAATAAGTATATATATATATATATATATATATATATATATATATATATATATATATATAAATTTTTTGCATATGTATAATGCATTTGGGTAGTGCCGCTGCAACTTATATGTTGTTGAATTTTAGGCACGGGATCTAGTTTTTCTAAATTGTTTTCTTTACCAGAACAATATGATTTGTATTATAAGATGATGGAAGTGTTCTCCTAAAGGTGTATGTGCCAAAACAAATTGAAATTTTTTGATTCATATTTCTTATATCATTTCATATGACAAGTCTAAGTTCAAGTATGTGTCGCAACACTCTTTGTCAAGTTTCCTTATGAGACTAGATAAGGGTGTGACAAAGACCGCAAAGCAAAATATCCTAGAAACATAGGAAATGGATTTGAAAACACCTTCAAAGAGGCTTAAAGAAGTCTTAGTTTTCTTGAGTTGTACACAGCAGAATTATAAAATTTTTGAGAAAATCATACGATGATAATAGATCCAAAAGATTCGAAATATGTTAACAATAGATAAATTAGCAGTGTTTAAATTATTTAGCATTATTATCTGAACCATAAATCATTTTCTTTTGCTCTTCTCATTAGGTTGTCATAAACCAAAGTGATCCACACCACAAAATAACTCCAAGATATCCATACAAGAAGTCGAGGAAAAGAGGCTATATGAATTTAAGGGCTAGTAAGCAATTTGTGAGGATGAAGAAAGAAGAAAAGAATTTGTGTGTGTAGAGAAAGTTTTATGCTTATGCTTGCAAAGATGATTATCTGTGGTGGCTAATTAATAAGGTTATATTTATACTCTTATAAAACCATTTTTAGGTTAGATTTTAAGTCTACAATTTTGACCTAAACTCAACCCAGTGGAGCCCACAAATTGGACTTATCATAGAGTCTTATGCGCATAGCCATGTTACTAGGCTTATGCACATACTTCTGTATATATTCTAGGCCGATCCTTTTAAGGCTCATAGAGCCTTTATTTTGATTAGCTTATGGTATGATTTTAGGCCCTTTTAACATTCAAAATGTCCATAAAAACTTGACCTACCATTTGGGTTCAACAAGGCCTAGTTTTTAGAAACTTTAATTCTGGACCTTACACACTAATTAGTTCTAAGCCCAATTATTCATTCTTTCTTTTTAACTCATCTTTAAATGATATATCATATCATTAAACCATTCAAAACTATTTTAAATTTTCTTAAACTCCTTTTGTGTGTGACCTTATGGGCTTTCGAAGTACGTTGGCAGTACACAGTGAATTAGAGTCCTAGTCAAACTAGGATTCTTATAGTTCAATCCAATTCAGCTCACAATTATTTCCTAATTAATAAATCACTTGTGTATAAGTCTTGAAAGATATCTAGCTATACATCAAGACTACCCAAGTGTTGGAAAGTTAAGTGGTCTGACTTAACCCTTCCATATCTAATTACTGTGTAATTCATCTTTTCACCATAATTTATCTCATTTAGGTTTAAATATGGACTTGTGTCAACTTAATACTTAATTAAGTATGTCAAATTAAGTCTTAAACATGTTAATTCTAATATTTGTATCTTTATTCCAAAAATTTCCTTATAAAATTCATTTACATATGCGTTTCACTTTGGCCAAAGTTTCCTAGAATAAAGTGATATTATAATAATGAGATAAATGCCTCATTATAATTCGAGATGGTAAATCCTTTATTGATCACACAACTACCTTTAAGTATCTTGAGCTATAACCAATCATTTAGCTATTATACACTATGGTGATGTAAAAGCACTAGAGTCAAAGCATAGCTCTCAATACTTAAGTTAACCTTAGTGATCTCAAGTTAGAAGATACTTGCATAATTGATATAATGAGATTGTTTCACTGACATACATTATGTATCCATGTGATAATCTCATATTAAGCCTCTAATGGATTTGTTTCTCAAATAAGTATCCACATATTAACTCTAAGCATCACATACTTATAGCTTGCAAGAACTATTATTTGACTAAGTCAAAAAGTATGACATGTGCTAATCTATTCATATTAATAATATTCTATCTTGTTAATACCATGACTGGGGATAGTTTTGGCATTTCATATTTATATGCAATAGGAATCTCACATCATGAACTCTTAATGATTTTCTTTATATTGTGAAAGGATATTAAGGACTTTACTACATAGTTTAAGATCATATCAAATAAATGAATTAACATAACCACTAATGAAATAAAGAATGCCTTTTATTAATATTTAAATGTACACAAAATAACCTTATTACATGTGTGCTCTAGGGTATGTAAACAATCTCCCATTTGTACTAGAGCCAATTATTAATATATATAATACCCATATTATTTACATAAAGTTCAAATTTATTTTTTGACAGTGTCTTAGTGAAAGGATCAATGATGTTTTGATCGGTAAATACTCTCTCAATCTTCACTTCTTATCTAGTAACTATCTGTTAGATGACATGGTAGTGCCCGAGCATTTGCTTGGATCGTTGATGAGACCATGATTCCTTTGCTTATGCAATAGCTTCATTATTGTCACAATACAAAGGTATTGGGTTAACAATAGTTGATATCACTCACAGTTCAGTAATGAACTTCTTGATCCATACTGCTTCTTTAGTTGTATGGAAAGCTACAATATACTCCGCTTCGGTAATCGAGTCTACAATTATATCTTATTTGGAACTCTTCTAACTAACTACACCTCCTATAAATAAGAACATATAACCTGATTGGAATTTGATATCATCTTTTTCAGACTGAAAGCTGGCATCCATATACCCACTTATTTACCAATCCTTTTCTCTATAAACTAAGCCTTAGTTCTTCTCAAGTACTTAAGGATATTCCTAACAACCATCTAACATTCCTCCTCATAGTCAGATTAGAAACTGCTCATGACACTCCAAGCAAATACGACATCAATTTTAGTACATAACATATCATACATGAAGGATCCAATAACATATACATATGGGATTTTACTCATGCTTTCTCTTTTCTCTTGTGTTTTAGGACATATAGACTTAGAAAGATTCTTCCTATGTGTCACAGGAGTGAATCCTTTCTTTGAGAGATCCGTGCTAAATCTCTTTAGCATCTTATCTATCTATGCAGACTATAAAAGACCAATCAAACTCTTTGATCTATCTCTATGGATCTTATCCTTAGTATATAGGTTACTTCACCAAGGTTTTTCATAGAGAATCTCTTCCACAGCTAAATCTTGACTGATTGAAGGATGAGACATCATTTCCCATAAGCAATATGTCATCCACTTACAGCACTAGGAAAATGGTTGCACTCCCACTAACATTCTTATGAACATATGATTTATTTGATTTTTGTGAGAAACTAAACTCTTTGATTGTCTCATTAAATCGGATGTTCCAGCTCCTAGATGTTTGCTATAGTCCATAAATAAACCTTTGAAGCTTACATACCTTCTCACTATCAGTGGATATGAATCCCTTAGGTTGTGTTATGTATACCTTCTTTGATAGATTTCCATTAAGGGAAGTTGTCTTCACATCCATTTGTCAAATCTCATAGTCATAACAAGCAGTAATAGTAAGAAAAATCCTGAAGGATTTAAGCATGGCTACGATGAAAATGTTTCATCAAAGTTAATTCTTTAGCTTTAATGATAACCTTTTCCTACTAACCTTGCTTTATAGGTAATAACCTTACCTTTCATGTCGATCTTCTTTTTAAAGATCCATTTGCACCCAATGGGTTTTATCCCTTGAAGTGCATCAACCAAAGTTTATACTTGATTGTCATACATGCAATCCATTTCAGATTGTATGGTCTTTAGCCATAATTCTGATTCTAAACACTTCAGAATCTCTTCATAGCTTAAGGCTCATCCTTTTCTACTATAGTCATATTACTATTCTCATTTATGAGAAATCCATGTCTCTCAAGAGCAGTGTG
>CANXYI010331081.1:0-13721 GCA_948208565.1 Hura crepitans | reverse complement strand
TAAATTTTTAAGATTTTTACAAAGGTTTAAATTGTGTTTCAAATTAAGGTTTCATATTATTATGGTTTTTTATAAGTTTGGATATAGGTTGTATCACTCCTTATTTGGGTTTGGTGATTAGACTGAGTAAGCATGTCACAGATAAGGATTTATATAGCAGTACTGCATTTTTTATGTGATGTGGTAAGTATCACCACATAAGTTCAACAACCACTGTATATTAAGTGAGGCTCTTCAAAGCAATTATGAGGTTCTTCATAGCAATTATATGGCCCTTCAGAGCAATTATGGCTCTCTAAAGCAATTATGATACATGTTGTCCAATCTACTTTAGTCAAGGTTATATTGGTCTAATTAGACCAAAAAATAAAAGAAATACTATGAGCCATCTAAAATGTGATTGTTATGAGGTGGGTGTGTGAGACTTAAAATACAATATGGATTAAGTTAAAGGTGCAAAACTTGTGATGTATGATGTGTGATAAATATGTTATGATTTGAGCATGTGAAAGCATGATATTTTTATGCGACTTATCCTATAGGTAAAATCAGGTAAGGTCAGGTATAGTTGTGTGTAATGTGTTGTTATGATGATAATATTATCGAGTTATTTTATATAAATATGTATGATATGATGGTGGTAAGGTACCTCATAAGGGATATCTACATCTATTTTGGTAGCATGCATACAAGGATTTATTCATCATGTTTTCAAACTTTTAATTTTTTTTTATTTTTAGACATTTTACAAACATTATCAAAATAATATTCAAACTTTTAGTTTGTAAAGTTACATATTTTAATAAATCAGTTTGAATGTTTATCTAACATTAGTTTTCTTCAAATATTACTTAAATGCTCTTATAATAATGTGAATATGTATGAAAAAAGAACATGTGATGAGAATGTGATATGTGAATGAGAAGTGCATAGGATATAAAGTTGATGTGAGTAGGATCATATTGTGTATCCAGTACCAAAGGCACATAATGTGGTACTTCTATATCCGATGGCTTCGATCAATGGGACGAGGGCATCACACAAAATATTGTAGAACTTTTATAGCCTTTAGAGTAAGGTTATTCTATTTGTGGGAGAGATTTTCCATAATTTTAGTATTCTTTCATAGAAAATTCATTCATGTACTTGAAGCTTCATAATTAGTAAGTCCTGAGGGTCGTAACTTATTTCATTCATCCTAAAAAATCATGTTTTCCTTATTCTTATATTTTTAGTTGCATTATAATCATGTTTTCTCATGACAAATGGTTAAATATCTCATTTATTTAGTATAGGTTTGTTTTCAATTTTTTGTTGCATAATAAATATAATGAAAGTTGTTAAAATCATATTTTCAAGTAGTCAATGTATTTTCCAACTTGTCTATAAATAACTATTCACTTACTTGTAAAATAGGATGCATATTGTAGTAGTTATATTAATAAAAACATCTCATATCATGTTTTGTTATAAGTTTATTGTAATTTATATTATTTATGTGCTTAATGTGAATTTTAGAATCTTGGATATTGCATTGTGTTAGAAAAGTATTGTTTTACTGGTTAATATAGAGTATGCATACTAATTACTAGGTGTAAACATGATTAAGTGTCAATCATGAATCCAATTCTTTGATAATTAATGACTTAGTCCCTATCTTGAGTTAAAATACTACTACCAAGTTCATTAATTCTCTGTGAGAATTAAGCAATGACTTTAGCATCCCTATTGTGAGCTCATCTAGCTCAATGCATAAATAAATTTTATTTTTAAATGTTATTAAGAAATAAAATTCAAGAAGAAGAAAGGCTGAAATTTCCTTAGTGAAATTCCTCATGGAATTTTGCCACTTTAAAGAGTATTTATACTCCTTAATAATCCTTATTTAGTTTGATTATCAAGCCTTTAAAACCCCAAAAGGCCTTAATAAATACGGTCTTTTAATTAATTAATTAATAGCCCAATTTAGGCCCAATCACTTAGAACAATTAATTAACTTTTAATTAAAGTTTAAAACTTCTATCTTAGGCTCCAAGCCTAATAAGACTTCTTTTTATTCTTCCAATTTAATGACATCTAATATCATTAAATAATATGCATTGTTACCCCATTAATTTACTTTTATGGTGTGTGACCCTATGGGTTTTCAAAGCTCGTTGGTAGTATAGCAGTGAATTAGAGTCCTACATGAATTAACACTCTGTAATTTAATCTCATCAAATAATTATTAATCCCTATTAATAAATTCACTATTATACAAGTCATCAAAAGTATTTAGCCAAGCATAATGAATAACTAAGTGTTAAAAAGTCTAGTGGTTTGACTTAACCCTTTTATATTTAGTTACCGTGTAATAAGCTCTTTTCAACAATCTTTACCTCATCTAGGTTTAAGTATGGACTTCAGTCAACTCAGTGCTTAATTAACTCAATGATTAATTAAGTATGTCTAATTAATCCTTAAATATATTGTCCTAAATGACATTTATCTTTACTCCTAAAATTCCCTTGTCAATTCCATTCACTTGCATTTCACTATGATTAGAGATTTATAAATAAAGATAGTTAACTAAAACTGTTAGATAAACTCCTCTTTAAAATGATCTTAAATGGTGAATCCACTATTTGTCACTCAAATATATTTAAGTACGTCATGTTATACCTAACCTCTTATCTATGTATGCATCATAGTGAAATGAAAGCACTAGAGTTAAAGTATAGCACTTGATACTTAATATAGTTAGTGAGCTTAAGTCTAAGGATAGTTACAACTGATATGATGATATCTTTTTCATTAACATAAATCATTTTTCCATATGAATTATCTTATGGTGGGTCCCTAGTGTACTTGTTTCCCTAACAAGAATCCAGATGTTAACCCTGAGCACTATCTATGCTCATAACTTATGAGAACAACTGCTTGACATATGCAAGAAGTATAACATGTGCTAATGTATCCATATTAACAACATCCCATCTTATTAATACCACGAGTAGAAGTAATTTTGATATTATCACATTTGCATACAATAAGTATCTCACATCATGAATTCCTTTATGATTACCTTTGTACTATGATATATACCAAGGGCTTTATTATATAGTTTAAGATTAATTATCAAGAAAATGAATAAACATAAGCACTATGTAGTAAATAATGCCAATATCATTAAAAAATGATGCTCATATGTTACATGAAATGTCCCTAATACATCAAGTTTAGGGTATAAAACTAAAAAAATAATCATCTAATAAAATTCAATATGCCAAATCATAATGTTTAATGTCATTATGCTTAATGGAAATGAAAATACATATAGATATAAAACAAAAACGAATTTTAAAATCTAATTATGCTAAAAACACATAAATTATCAATAGATAAATAGCATGATATTCTACTTCCGTATTTGGTATAAATTTCAACAAATAAGGTTGTTAAAGATGAGCAATGTTACAATCATACCAATAGTTGTAACAATTGAAATAACATAGATTTTATTGATTTTGAGTAATAAAACACTTCTACTTAGGCCAGCAATGTCTACCAAACTATACATTCTAGCCCAAAATTCAATTTAATATATTAGCTAAAAGAAGAAAATGGTGCAACCTTAGTATGCCTAGTTTCTAAGAATAATACTTGAATTAAAGGAAACATCAAGGATATCATCCTTGAATAATAAATTATGAGAACAACCTAAAACCAATTTCAAGAACTTTTCTTTTTATGCTAAGAGCCTATAACAAGCATTTTTGTAACATAAAATATTTTCCATTATAACTAATCGAACCTGACTAATTAAAAGTTACACTTTTACAATTAATTGAAAAATAGACCAACCACAGTCTTTTTTGCCAAAAATATCTTCCTAAAGATAGATACCGCAAAAACACCAACCTAACCAAGTTGTTTTTTAAGATTAAGTGGCTAAGAAAATGATAATGAATAAAAATACATATCAAGTGCATTATACAAGAATGAGTATGAAAACCTCATATAAATTCATGATATGTATGTATGGCACATTACATTAAAATTTTTCCAAGTCTTAAGGGTTAAAAGCATCAAACTCTTTTAACTTAACAATGAATAGAAATAACTTACCTTATTTTGAATTGCATCCTTAAGTACTATAGGAATATTTACCAAAGTCTGAAATTTCTTTTCTATTTCATGCACATGAGTTAAATAAGATACATTTAAAAAATTTCATGATAAAAGTTAGTTATAAACTGTTATTTACATAATAGTAGTAGTAGTAGTATAAAAACCTATAGAGCTATGCAAATAACATTAATATAACTATTTAATTAATCCCTTAATGAAATAAATTATAATCATATGGATTATGAAATGCTTTAAAAAGCAAAGGGAATGAAGACACCTTGCCTTTTAACCTTGAAGCTCAACTTGTAGATATATTATCTATTTCAATTAGCATCACTCAAAGCTGATATGCAGGCATAACACTAATAACCAAGTTTACAAAAAAAAATTGAAAGAAATAAAATAACTTTACCTTAAAATACATCCAAAATTAATTCCAAATCTTGCTCAACTATAAGTTAATACACTAGTGATTCACAAAAAAAAATAGATGAATGAGATAATATCATAAAATTTTTTTTGTCTAATATGCAAAGATTAACATAATACATAAATGGAGCATTATTGAACCGTTATAGAAAACTATGATAAAACATTAACACAAGTAAAAAAACATAAATAAGTTTTACATGTCATCAAATAAGAGCCATAAATTAACTAATTGATTTTCTCTATCCATCTTTATTATCTCTTTTTACTTACAATGCACCTATGAAACTTGGAGGTTTCCATATTAAAAATGATTGACAAAAGGATTCTACATAATGAAAGTATATAAAAAAATAGAGGGATGCTCTAAAATATGGCCTTAAAAGTGAATAAAAATATAATTGATTTTAGTTTAAGATTAAAATTGAATTGTAAAGGAACTAAAAAGAAAGAAAGAAAGAAAGGAAGGAAGAAAAAGGTTCTAGCAAAAACAGAATGAGGTAATCCATTTATTTGTTACATATAGTAGCCTCTGAACCAAGCTAGTAATCCGAGACCCCTCTTTAGCATCATTTCCTTAAAAATTAAAAAAAAAAAGGAAATCAATCAAAAAAGAGCGAGAGAAAAAAAATAGAAAAGTGATGTAGAAACTGCCTTTTATAAACCAAGATCAACAAACCAAAAATAGATCTCTCAAATTTTCCCTTTAATTAAATGAAGTGAGATTGAGATCTAGTAAAAAAGAGTGAGAATAAGTGAAATCTGAATTTTCTTAAAGATATAAAAGAATTAATGCAAGAGAGACCTAGCTTGAAAAAGGAGGAAGATAGAAAGGAAGACAAAGAGGAAGAAAAGAAAAAGGTTAGGAAAAAGGGAGAGAAGAGAGGAGGGAGAAAGAAAATGAAATTTTATAAGAGGTATATTAGGCATAAGATGGAAAATCTTTTATTTCCTTAAAGTTTCTTTATTAAGAATATCATATGAGGATATTTAGGGCAATTCATAATTTATACATAATTTAAGATTTATTTCTTTTTAATAATGAAATTCATTTCACTTTTTTTTTTCTTTCACAAGCATATGTACTAAATATGAATTTTTTTTAATTAGTCATACATATTTATTTCTTTTTTTTCCTAATAATGGTTTGAAATAATAAAAAAATGTGTCTTTAATTAGAATCATGGTTAGCAATTTAGTATAATTCAAACAAATTAAATATGAATGATATTTATTTGTATGTGTGATTTTAAAATAATTAAGTAGTTAATTATTTTTTAAATTAACTCAATTTTAATGATTTAATCTAAGTCAATAAATTAACATAATTAAAATTATTTATGAGATTTAAAATTTTAGTTAAGCAACTATGTCCTTCGAAAATTATCAAATTTGATTCTTCTTTTAGCAAGGTTGTTCTATCAATTAACATAATCCCCTTGAAGACATCCAAGTAGTGAAAACTAGTTTTAATATGTTGAGATATCTCAATTTCAGACCTCTGCTCTCCTTTTTTTTTCTATAAAAAACAATATAATACATCCTATTTATTTCATCATATTTCAAATAGTTATTCTTAAATCTAATTCATTTATTTTTGTTCTTTATATTCAAATTTTAGATTTTGTGTTCTATAATTTTGTCTATATTAACATTACAATCTCTTTTTACATTTTCATTTGCACATTAACTCATCAATAAGTTTTTACAATTGATTGCTACCATTTCTCAAATTTCAATGGAGAAGACTATCATATATTTGTTAGATATTAGGGCTTTAGAGAATAGCATTTAATTTAAAATTTTAATCAAATAATTTAATTTTCCTTTTTAGACACTACAACAAAATTGCCAATTAGTAAGGGAAAATCCTCGCTAAATAGGAAAAATCCTTACTAAACATTTTCTATTTTTGTAATACAATTGCAAGGGAAAAATATTTATTACAGGAGCGAACGTTACAAAAATTTTACGAGGACTAACTCCCATGAAAAACTTTAACATGGGATTAGCAAGGGGAAAAGCAATTAGTAATTAGCAAAGGATTCTCTTGTTCATGAGGCCTTGCAAAATTCTCTCACCATAACAAATGTCTTTTGTGCAATATTTTGACAAATTGCAAAGGTCTTTTCTCAAAAAATTTCTTTTCCATCGCAAATTTTTATGAAGTAAATTATGCTTAGCAAGGGATATATCTAACACTTCCCTTACTATTCTAATATTTTTTTCTACCTAGCAATAACATTTTTTTTATCAAATTTTATTATTTGCACCCATATTTCAATATATATGTGTGTGTGTCTATGTATAAAGAATTAAAATCAACAAAATTAATTAAAATGGATATATATTACAAACTAAGTTAGCATAGTATTTTACAAATTTATTGTGCATTGATAATGGAATAGATATCATAAAATGCTAGCAAGATAATTATACATCTAAAAAGACCGAAACACCAATGTAATCACAAAAAAAAATGTCACCATATGAGTGATAAACCATGCTAGAAAGCTTCAATTAGAAGCCTGATCTTCATCAACATTAGATATAGAGAGATCATTATTAGCTAGAGCTACTAAATAAGATTAGCTATAAGAACTATTACATCTGCTACTAGGCAAATAGATAATGTTTGCTAGAACTACTCTTTTAATTGTTACTGAATATGCTAAAATCATGTCTTAAAATCTTTAGTAATGTGCCCTAAAGAACATATGTAATAGGGATTTTTTTCATGTACATTTAATCATCATTTATTAATAATATTGGCATTCTTTATTACATAGTGCATATGTTCATTCATTTATTTGATATTTATCTTAAACTAAATAATAAAGTCTCTAGTATATAATAACAATACAAAGGTAACCATGAAGGGTTCATAATGTGAGATGCCTATTGTATGCAAATGTGGTAATTCCAAAATTTTGCCTAGACATAATATTAATAAGGTGAGACATTGCTAATGTAGATAGAGTATCACATGTTATACTTTTTTACTAGATCAAGTAATAATTCTTATAAGCTATAGGTCTAGGTGTTGTTTAGAGTTAACATGTGGATATTTATTTGGAAAACAAGTACATTAAAGACACAACATGAGATTTTCAAATGGATAATTAATCTAATGTTAATAAATGTATCTCATCATATCAATTGTGCAAGTATCCTTAGACTTGAGATCAATATCTTAAGTATCAAATGTTATACTTTGACTTTAGTTATGACACCTCTTAACTTAATATCTTAGGACACGAGATAAGGGAGTGCCACATTATGTGCCTAAGTAGCTAGCCAACCTACATGTCCACATAGTTTCTAGTACATACATTTATATCTCATATGCCATATACATTTTAGAGATCCTTTCCTATATCAAAATTACTTCTCATATCCAAATCTAAATCTCAAGCACTAAGCAAAAATAATGGTTTTCAATCTATGATAAAAACCAAAATCCTAATATAGTCTTTTAAACCAAGCCATAAAAATAAAATAGTTTATCATTCCATAAACTAGATTTTAAATTAAAGTTGACATTCTAAAACTAGAAATTCTAATGAAACTTTTAAATGGAATTAATAAATGGGAAAGATTTTAATGCCATGAAAATTAGGAAATTAATTTTAAATAAAATGGATATAATAAAGATAAAGTATCACATGAAAGTCCAAGACTGGATATTTGCCCTGATAAATGAGGGCCATTAGATGGATGGGAAGGAATTAATCCTAGCCATCTATCTAATGCCATATAAAAAGGGAAAATGATAATTGAGCAGAGAAAATAGAACATGTTTTTTTCTCGTTCATCTTTTCAAGTTCCCTAGAAATTTATCTAGCTTCAAGGTAAACATCTATCTTCCTTTTAAAATTATTTCTACTTTTTTTTATTCAATTATGTGTATATTTTTAGGGCTTTGTGTGATTTGGATTACTGCCTTTTAATTCAGAAGAATAAGGGGATAGTCTAAAGAGGAAAGTAGAAGGAAAAAAGTTGATTGAAGGCTGAATTTGATTCCTAATTATGCTCTATAGAAATCCAAGTATATATATGGTTGAATTCTTAGATTTTCTATTAAAATCATGTAATTTATGTGTGATTTTAGGATTTATTCAAATATATAATTTAGAGCATTTTTTGTGAATTCAATGAATATTGCTTGTTACTTGATATTCTAGATGTGTAAAAATCAATAAGTAATACGTTAATTAATTATAAACAAATTTATATTGCAATTTAGGTGAATTGGATTGAAAATCTTGAGTTTATCTCCTATTTTTTGTCAAAAAATCATTGCTAAAAATCATCAAGTTTGAATGCCTCATGACCATGAATTTCTAGGCCACACAGTTATGAGCTATATAGGCCAAGTTAGGTGCTAATGGACTTTATGGCCATGACCCCCATTAGAGCTAGCAAACATGCATTTTTCACTTAAAAATGAAAAAGGTTTTCAAATCTATGGTTTATACAACCTAAACTAAGATTTTTTTACTATATTTTATGTGTATTTAAACATGTTAATCATAGGAAATAATAAATGATTTACAAAGTCAATGGGCAAAGAAAATAACGTCAAGTGATGGATAAATGCAAATGCATTTATGAATGCAAAGCAAGGTAAGTGAACTCTTAGAAATAGTACGAAAGATGCTTATAATATACTTATTGAAAGTGTAAATATGTCTTATGCTTAGGATTTACAATTGATATCATGACATGAAATATTGAATATAAAATTCTTATGTGACATAAACAATGATGAACATGTTACATATGCATTGGATATATAATAGTTTGAGATTAACATTTTGGTACGATTCTTTGAGATGGTAAATGGTCGATTGAATGTTAATATGTTATATGCCTACCAAAGACAAATGATAAATTGAATATTAATATGCTATACACCTACCAAAGATATCTTACTTTAACATTAAGTATAAGAAATACAATGTTCATGAGAAATAAGCAAACTAAACTAGAAGCCTATGTTTGCTTATATTAGCACTATAATGTAGGCATAAATTGGCATGCTAGTAAAGTCTTTAGTAGTATTACAATGTCTTACATGAGGGGGTATGGCTGCATAAGCCCTGGAGGGCACTGTATAACCTTTAGCTCTATAAAGCAACGACTATATGAGCTTTATAAAGCAACATTATTTTGAGCTCTACAGAGCAATGGTATTTTATTCCTATTGCACAATGAAACTAGTTCTTCAAAATAATATGCATCTCTAGCTCTCATGAGCAATATATTGATGAGCTCTTTGGAATAATGTAAAACACATTATCCAGTCTATAGTTGTCTAGAATGCATCAATTAATAAATAAAGTAAACATAGAAATTAATGATATATATACATTATGTATATGAATGAGTATTATGTATGATTAATAGCATAAGTGTGTTTATTACAATTATGCAATTAATGATGACTGACTAAGGTATGCTATTTCTTAATATAATTATAAATGCATGTATGAATTATAAATGATTATACATTTGAACTAAGGTAAAAGCAATGTAAAAATATACACATGAGTTAAGATTGTTAATGTAATGAATGAGCAAAATTGGATGTGAAAACATTTTAACAATTTGTATTACATTTAAACATATGTGTATATGTATAAGGATAGTTATATACCACTAAGCAAGTTTTACTTAACACATAAGTATTTTCATGAATAGGTTAAGGATCGTATCAATAGAGAAAGCTAAGATAATAAAGATGGTTAAAACTAGACATGAAGCACGCTTCATCATATTTTTTATCATGTTTTGATATTTATACATTGTTTGAGAACTAGTTCATTTTAAATATTATTCTCTTAAAGGTTTAGATATATTTGTGGTTGTGAAGCCAATTTTGAGGCTTATGCATTTTCTTATTAACTATTTATGGACTTATGAGTTTAGTTTGCAAACTATGGATTTTATATGTTACATAATTGAGTTTATAAGATGTGATGAAAAATGAATGAATGCTTCAACAAGATGCATGTGCACAAAGATTTTTGAGACATGATTTGTTATTATCAAAGTATGAAATGCATGTATATGGATACTTAAGTAAATGAATGATCACGTAGTTATCTAGTGCCCATGGTGTAAGCACCCGAGTTTTGGGCCAATAATGATAGCTAGGGACAAGCCTAAGCAACAAGAAGTAATTTGAAATGCTAGTCCACATGGACCATTAAGACATAAGTCCACACGGACTTGCTACCTCAAAGTCTACTCAACTAATAAAGAGCTAGTCTAGAGGAACAAAGCCCAGGTTGTTGGCTTTACATGAGTCAATCATAATGGAAAATTAAAAATATTTGTGTGAAACTAATTAATGATAATAAGAATCCAAATATATCAAAATGACAAACAACAAAAAAATTAAGCAGTATAAAAATTTTATCATCATCTATTATTTGGTGAATCCTTTTCTTTAGCTCACTTCATTAGTTGCAAACTATAATGATCCTCATCAGGAACACCTCCAAGGTATCCACACAAGAATTGAAGTGATGAACAACTAAATCTAGTTGCTAGTAAGATATTCAAAAGGGAGAAGAAGAAAAATAAAAGAATCTGAAAATTCATAAGAAGTTTGTGTAAACTTTCTATTTATTTGGTAGCTATATATAGTGGTTGATTTAATAAGGCTATTTATACTAAAATAACCTTAAAATCTAACCAAAACATCATTCAACAAGGCCTATAAAATTAGGCCTCTTTTTGTTTATTATGTACGGCCCAATAATAGGGTTTATACGCATAGAATAGTAAGGTCCCTTCTAAGCTTCCTTTAAGCATGTTATGGGCCTAATTTAAATCAACTATAAGCCTAATTTATGGTCCTTTTAACCTTTAAAATTTCCATTTAAAATAAGATTAAAAAGCACCCTTAAATGGGCTTTCAAGGCCCAAGCCCTTTTTAACACTTAAAAAGGTCAAATTGGGTCAACTAGGCTCCAAGCCCAGTTTCTCTTTTGCTTCTTTATTTATTCTACTTTCAATTGTATCTCATATCATTAAAATATCAAAGATATTAACAATCATTTTAATTCTTTCAGTGTGTGACCTTATGGGTTTCCAAAATGCATTGGCAGTACTTAGTGAATTAGAGTCCTAGTCCAACTGGGACTCTTATAATTCAATCCTATTAAGCCCATAATTAATTCCTAATTAATAATTCAGTTATTTACAAGTCTTGAGAGGTGTCTAGCCACACATCAAGATAACCTAAG
The DNA here is from genome assembly GCA_948208565.1 of Hura crepitans. NCBI lineage: Eukaryota > Viridiplantae > Streptophyta > Magnoliopsida > Malpighiales > Euphorbiaceae > Hura > Hura crepitans. The sequence continues at coordinate 1,926 of CANXYI010331081.1, read as the reverse complement.
TGTTGGAAAGTTAAGTGGTTTAGTTTAACTCTTTCATATATAATTATCGTGCAATTACTTTTTTCACCATGCTTTATCTTATTTAGGTTTAAGTATGTACTTGTGTCAACTCAATGCTTAATTAAGTTCTACCTAAGCCCTAAACATGTCAATTCTAATATTTAAATCTTTATTTCCAAAATGCCCTTGTGAATCTCATTCACACTTACATTTCACTCTAAATAGAGATTCCACAAATAAATATATATTAGAGTTATGAGATAAACTCCTTATTATAATTTATGGTGGTCAATCATTTATTGATCACTCAATTGCCTTTAAGTATCTCACTATACCTAACCCCTTAGCTATGTATACATCATGATGAAGTAAAAGCACCAGAGTGAAAAAGTATACCTTTTGATACTTAAGATAACTTTGGTGACCTCAAGTCTTAAAGTGAAAAAGTATATGATGAGATGATGTCACTTGACATAGATTATGTATCCATGTCAAGATCTTATGTTTAAGTCAGTAATGAACATGTTTTCTCAATCACCATGCTTATAGTTTGTGAGAACTACTATTTGACCAAGTCAAAAAGTATAACAAATGCTAGTCTATCTATATCAACAATGTCTCATCTTGTCAATAATATGACTAAGGATAGTTTTGATATTTCACATTTGCATGCAAAAGGAATCTTATATCATGAACTCTTCATTATTTCTTCTACACTATGAAATAATACTAGGGACTTTAATACAATGTTTTAAGATCTATATCAAATAAATGAATTAATCATAAGCACTTATGTAATAAATAATGTCTTTTATTATAAAAGTACATAAAATGTCCTTATTACACACATGCTTTAAAGCATACAACTAATAATCTCTCACTTACACTAAAACCAATCACCAATGTCTCTAATACCCATATTATTTAAATAGAGATCATACTTGTTTTGAGTAAGTGCCTTAGTGAGAGGATCAATAGTGTTATGATCTATGGGGACTTTCTCAATCTTTACATCCTACCTACTATCTCTCGGATTAGATAGTAGCACCTAAGAACATGCTTGGATCATTAATGAGACCACGGTTCCTTTGCTTATGCAATGGCTCCATTGTTATTAAAATATAGTGGTATTAGGTCAACAGTAAAAGGGACCACTCTTAGTTTAATAATGAACTTTTTAATCCATAATACTTCCTTAATCGACACCTCTATCTCTCTTCTTCTCCTCTATTTTTTTCCTCTACACACTAACCCACTCTTAAAAACTTGTCTTGAAGGGTAGATCATCCCAAAAGAATCCCTTAGACACTAAGAAATTTGGATTTGGCATAATAACTTAGGAGGAATCGTGATTTCCCTCTTGAGGTGAATAGTGCTTATCCAACATTCGAGTAATTTTCTTTTAGTTTTAATATTTTTTCTAGATTCTTTGAGTGCCCAAGAGATTTTTATAGGCTCATTTTAATTTTTTGTATTTTTTATGATTTTATACAAATAAAAATCAAACCTATTTGAATTCATAGGGAAAAACTCGAATCGAGCTTCCCGGGGCAAAGATAAGGCCTAAGAGAGTGTCAAGCATCCCAAACGACCTATCTTAGTTTGTGTAATCACTTTAAATTGAGTAAAAAAGGATGATCATGAATATGGCTTTAGGATATAAATGTTGCATTTAATGTAGTATTATGTCTTAATGGTTATATAATGTGATTAGGATTTATGGATGATGAATATATGTAGTTAGTAGCCGAATGCATTACTCATGCTTGAGAAATTACAATAAAGTGTTGAAATACATATTGAATACATTATGTGTAAATGGATATGTATGTGTCTGAATTCTTGAGTGATGTTAAAGTATACACAAATGATGTATAAATACGATATATGTATGTGAAACAGTGGTTCATATGCTTAGGAGCCGAA
>CANXYI010331063.1:0-13415 GCA_948208565.1 Hura crepitans | reverse complement strand
AGTAAAGAATTGTTTATGCACATACTAATTGTTCATGCCTTTTACATTATATTAAGGTGATTACACATACTAAAATGGGTCATACAAGAGACTCGATGCTTTTCTAGGCCTTCTCTTTGCCTCGAAAAACTCGATTTGAGTTTTCACCTACAAATCAAATAGGTTTAACTTTTAAAAAATGATATAAAATCAAATAAAATTCTAAAAATTAAAATAAGCCTATTTCTATAGTTTTGGGAACCCTAGGAACCTAGGAAAAATATTAGAAATCAAGAAAATTACATAATCTTGAAATATACACTATTTACCTTAGGAAGGAAATCCCAATTCCTTTCGAGATACTCCACAAAATCAAGCTTTCTTAGTGTCGACAACTTCCTTTTGAGATGCCCTAGCTATTGGGAGAAGTTTTTAATGGTGGGTATGTGTGTGGAGGAAGAAGAATTAAGGAGAAGAGAAGGGGAGAGTGGAGGGAAAGTGAGGGAAATGAGTGGAAATGTAGTTTCTCTAGTTATTTAAAGTTTTTGGAATTAAATTTTTCCATTTTTTTAGATATTATTTATCCTATCTAGGAAAAATAAAAATTCTCTCATTTTTATTCCTAAAATTAGATAAATTCCTCCTCTAATTCCCTTAAAATCTCGAGCCTAAAAAATAAAGGAAAACCTAAAAATTACTAGATTTTCTTCACAAAAATTAAGTAAAAATACTTCTCGATACTAAGAAATTCTGATTCCAAAGCCAATAGACTATTTGGAATATTTAAGTACTAGGTCGTAATATTTTCAGTTTATTTTGAGCAACTTTTGAATTATTCTATGATTTAGCTTTGCCTATAGCACTATTCACAAGACACTGCCATAAAATCTTCTTTTAGATTTTTAACCATTCAAATGACTTGGGATTAGCTTCATACTTTGCCCAAAATTCTTTGATAATTAATACTCTCTATTAGTACACTTTGTATGACTTGGGTTTCAGGAAGTACTATTCTCCTTAAAAAGTACTATTCATGAGAGTTGAGATTTTTGAGTCATTACAAGTATAGATATAAGAGACCCTGACCCAATGTCCTTAGAGGGGAAATAGAGATGGAATCAAAAAAATATAAAAGAGTAAGAGATGAATAGAGAAGTTAAAGTTGGGAAGATGTTGAGGTAATGAGGTTATTATATGTGATGATTAACGATCAAGGTATTAAAAAGATAGGGTTTAAGATGAACAAGGCATATAAGTAATAAAGAGATTGGTAATATTAGGCCACTAGAATTTTAAGGATGAAATTCATCTAAGAGGGGAAGAAATGTAATGCCAAAAAACCTTGGGCTTGGTAAACTATTCATCGCAAGCATGAATAGTGTTTTTTATGCTCTGGATATTGACATGATTAGGTGGGGTAAGTTAGTTAGATGATGACAGGTAAATATTTGGTTCACTAAAACTCAAGATTAGTAATAAGATTAAAAATGAGGGGAAATATTTTGAAATTCTTAATCGAGTATTAAGACCTAAAAAGTTAGTGCAAAAATATGAGAATAAAGCACTATAATTTTATCTAAAGGTTAAAAAAAGTGAAGGAATTTGTGGGAATTAAGTATTAAATGAAGAATCAAAATTTAAATATAAATAATCAAGTGATAGATCATTCACGCATCATTAAAATTATGGCAAATGAATAATTTTGATGTAAGTAAAGAAATTAAACTAAATAATTGTTAAAGGGAATAAACTCCAAATAGTGTGCATAAATAATTAAATTATTTTAACACGTAGGGGAAAGAATTATAGGACATTCATTTAAGTGGAAAAATTTATTTACAGATTGATTATGTATGTTTATAATTGAAATACATATAAAAAAGGGATTAAATAAAAGAAATTATAAAAATATAATAAGAATATGTATATGTGCCAAAAAAAAAGAGTAGAAAGAGGAGATTATTTTTTCTAGGTCGATTTCTTAACAAGGAAAATTGTCTAGCTTTACTACGAACAAAAGAAAGTAAAAGAGAAAAGGATAGGGACAAAGGTAGAAGGGAAGAAAGGAAGGAGAATGAGAAAAAAAAAAGGCAAAGGAGGGTGATAGAGATAAAATTAGAGACAATGGGGGTAGAAAAGAGAAGAAAAAAAAGAAAGAGAAGTGAAAGAGAAGAGGTGGTGTCGGGAAAGAAGAAAAGAGAAAAAGGAAAAGGAAGAAATGAGGGACTATTGTAGGGTTAGACACCGCCCCATACACCAGAATGGTAACAATTATAGCTGAGGAAGTCCACTAACACAAACAATAAAAAGGAAGAAAAAAAGGAGGGATAACAATAGTGATGGATGAAGAAAATCGAGAAAGGAGATGAGCCACTATCGTGATTTGGCTACTACCCACCAACAGTAGCTGCAGCAGTAGCAAATGGTAGCTCTGACACCTTAAGCAAGGGTTCCTTTCTATTTTTCACATTTTTCTTCTTATGCCTTAGGCCTAAAAGCAGTTGTTGTGTGGATGAAATTTGATTTTAACTGAATGCTAAAAATATAGTCTAGAATGAACTTTTTATTTTAGCTGGCTTAGAGGTACTATTTTCAATTTTTATTAATTAGAGGTGTAATTTCTATCTATCTTAAGATGTAATACGAAAGTAAAATAAATTAAAGTGGATTTTTAGTGTCAAGTGAGAAGAAAGGTAAGAGAATTAAGGGGTGATTTTTTACTATTTCTTGGCTTTAGATTACATTACTCATGAATTTCATTTAATATTCCATTATATATGAGGTAATTAATTGCTAGAAAGGTGGAAGTGCAGAGGTATCAGTCAAAATAGCCTCTTATTGTTTTCTTATTAGGAAAATAGCAATCTTAAAGGTGTAAGTGGAGAAAAAGAATGATGATGGAGGAGATCTGGAGCTAATAATGAATTCCTAAGTGAAATCGATAAGTGTGCTTAGTGAAACTTATGTATGGCATGTTAATTTAGATAATTAAAGTTCAGGTGTTAATGGTAATTTATATATGTGTGTGTACATATGTGTGTTTAAGTTGTGTGTTAGTTAGTATTCATTACATAAGTGATTGTTTAGGGAATGAATAAAGTGAGAAATTGGATAAGATATTATTGCTAAGTTGAAATACCTTATGGGAGAATGGCATAAGGGGACAAATATGAATATAAAACTTGTTAAATTATGTATAATAATTAGAATTATATTACTAAGTAAAGGAATTAAAAGTCTAAAAGTATGTTTATTCTGTACATATGCTTATTGTGCACATAGTTTGAGTATAATGAGGGTAATAATTTAATGGTTAAGGCTAAGTGGCTAAATGAATGATGATGGTATATGTGTTTTTGGCATGTGTCATCCTTAGCATAAAACACATAATGAATAAATGGATTGACAAATGGTGAATACTTAAGTTTGAGCATATGTGAGTGTTGTACATATGCCTTGTATAGAATGTGATAGGTTGGTTTAGGTGAGGAAGCCTTGGTAGACAAAAAGTGTGGTGCTTATATGTGTGATCGTGCAACTTAGTTATGTTGCACTTAATTTATTTTAAAAAAAATAGTTAGATAAGAACTGAATAATTGGATTAATGATGTCTTTTGATGTTATAGTATGTGTTGTAAGAATATACGGGTAAATAAAGTTAGTGTTTAGATAAGTCAAAGCATGTTAAGTGTGTGTGTTTAAAAGAGATTAAATTATGAAAAAAAGTTAGGAATAGAAGGTGGCGAGCTAATAGTAGTTATGGCTAAATTGTTTAACTAAGATTAGTAGGTGTAAACATATAAAGTTAGATTTTATTTTTGTGTTTATGGTATTAACTACATAATTTAAGTAAAAAAAATTGGAAGAGGTAAGGTTATGAAATAGTAATTAAATGAGTAGTAATTCTTATGGTTGAAAAACTTATAGGATGACACAAAGTAATTATAAAAGTGGAATTAAGTGAGAAGTTAAGTTAACCATACAAATTGATAGGGAAGATATGCATTAAGTTCTTTGCACTTAATTACCTTGGATATGCATGCATATGAATATAGGAAATATGACACATTTATACATAATAATGTAGTTATTTGTACTAAATGATGAGTACTATATAGGATAAGGGTTGAACAAGGAAAGATAAGAATGTGTGTTAATGGCTGAGTGGCCGACCTCATTGCGGTGAATGGATGTAATAAAATTTGAGAAGAATCTACATGCCTTTAATAGAATAGATCTAATAGGTTGGACAAGGGTATTGAAAAGGGAATTATATTATATGTATAAAATGGCTAATGGTTGAATAGCATAATGTGAAATCAAAACTATTTGAATTGGCTCAATGATGTATAACAAGCCCTAACATTTTAGATGTGTAGAGAAACCAACAATGATTTCAATTAAATGATAATGGCTATAAGTACATAGGACTGGATACCACATTAAATTAATAAGCTAAATATTAATGGGACAATGGCTAAATATGATTGAAAAATCAAAAAGTATAATTAAAGCATGAACTGTACTGAATAATGATTTAATGAGACCTCGATAAAGAAAATGGAAGATATAGTTAGATAATAAAATAAATAATTACTGGCGACTATACATAATATTATGAGGATCATTAGAAATTGAAGAGGCACAAATTTAGTGACAATAAACCACAAATTATCAATGTGACCATGTGGTAATAAAAAGTAATAAGGCCTAAATGAGTTAGATAGCCTATAGGATAGTTTCACTGGTCAACTAGGGAGTAATAATTGTTAGTGGCATTGGTTCTTCTGAATCTAAGCATGTTATATGCTGGGTGCAGCTATAGTGGTTTCGAATGAGAACCTTGCACACCTTAGGATGTTGGGAGGTCTATTAGGGCTGATCTCTACCATCCAAACATTTTGAATATTTAGAGGTTTATTTAGGTTGATCCCTGCTATCCAAACTTTTCGGATATTATGGGGTCCACTAGGGCTTATCCCTACTATCCTAGTGCTAAGAGGTCTATTAATGTTGATTCCTACCATTCTAATATTAGGAGGTTCTTAAGAATTGATCCTTATTATTAGATGGATTATGGTAGGTGTAGAAACTAAGGTCTCGAATATAGGCTACTGCATAAGGTTGATCCCATTATCCAGTATTTCAAAGTTGATCTCTCGAGCGTGGGCTAAGGAACTAAAAGATATGGAGATAACACTATTTAAATAAATCAAAGAAATATTAACATGGAAGTAATTTATAAGTGGATTAGAATATTAATTTAGTAATGAAATACTTGGAATACAAGTAAAAATCATGTAACATTAGTTAGTGCTAAAGAACATTTATATTAAATAGAATTGCTAAAGACTAACTAGATTATGCATGATGTATGAATTTATTCTAGAGATAAAAAGATGGCAGAAGCCTTGTAACTAGATAAATGCAAATAAGGATAATACTAGAGATTACTACTTACTTAGGAATAATAATTTCTAAAGTGAGCAGGGAGTAACATATGTCATTTAAATGTGATTGATGTATGCAATCATGGAATACCTACCTCAACATTCATGGCATATTGTTTGTCTTATATACATTCCTCTATAAATGGTAATTTTATAAGCTATGGTAAATTTATGATTTAATTTGTAGATACTACAAAGGTAATCAAATTGGTATTAACAATACTGAACTTGTGGTTGAAAGCTTATGGCATGCTTGTATGGTTATGACCTATATGTTTATAGATAAATTTCAATGAGCACATTACTAAGCATATTAGTTTTCTCAACGCATAGGGTTTGACTATGGAACAACAAGTATAGCTTTAACATGCAGAAAGGTAACCCAAGAAGTTATTATGCGAGAGACTTCTATTTTTAAGTAAAGATGTCATAGTTAGTCGAGTATTCATGTATAGATTTTTATGCTGTAAGGCATAAATCACATGTATTTAAATTTAGTCTGTATCTATTTATAATTATAACACATTAATATAAATGTGCTGGATTGTATAATGCGAACAAAAGTAAAGACATTAAGTGATATCAATAGTTGTAACTAGGAATGTATGTTTGAGATTGAGTGTGATTCTATGATAGATCAGGTGGATCTAAAGATGTGTATTAGACATAAAATTATGATAGAAGTGATTTTACGTAAGTTTAAAATTTTTGTTATCACTTTGGGAAGCTATTATACTACCTGTAGACACCTTGATTTTTGGGTCTAAGAATTTCTTATGTGTTCAGACTTTGACTCGACCTGAAAAGCTTATGGTATGACACAAAATGTGAAAAAAATGGGAATCTATTATGGAAGCCCGAGCCCGAAGGCCAACACTAATTCCAATGGGGGTGCAGGGGTGAAGCCCCCAGAGTATGGACCTATTCACCTTTTGGAGCCTATGATGATAACTAGAGACAAGTGCAAGCAACAAGGCAAGTAACCCAAAACCTAAGTCTGCACAGACCAACATGATATAAGTTCACGCGGACTTAATGCTATGAGGTCCGCATAGACAAACCAATGCCCATGTCCACACGGACTAACCCAACCATGCCTAAGTCTGCACAGACTAAGCCGTATAGGTCCACACAGACCTACCAATGTAAAACTTCTAGAAGTGCAAAATTCCTATTTAGGCATTAATTCCTAATCCTAGCAGAACTCTAAATGGGAAAGCTATTTAACAACCTTATAAATACCCTTCCTATCAAGCTATTTGAAGGGAGAGGAATGCACACAACAAACAATTAAAGAAAATTAGTGCAAGATCCACTCTACTAGTCCTAAGGCATTACTAAAATTATTCTTCCAAAACCCGACCATCGTCTTGTTGCTTAGTGCTACCATCAAGGTAAGATCTGAGGTTCCTTTCATTGTATTCATTAATTTATTTTGACTTGTTTGCTTAACCGGTGATCTCCCATGATTAATTGTCATGTGAGGTGGTTCTATATAATCCCCACGACAATTATAGGAGTAGGTTTAACCTCTCAATTTAGTTTAAAAGTGTTCTAATCATTCATGGAAATATGTAATCGCACTTACAATTTAGAACTGCTGACTAAGTTCGTGCGGAGCAATTTTGAATGATAGAAGGTCCGCACGGACCTATTAATTGAATATGTATGCGATAGAAGGTTTGTGTGAACCTATAAACTAGATATGTACGTAATATGAGGTCCGTACAGACCATGGTACGATAACAATATCATGCTTGCTTTATCTATTATGTTTTAACATATTATGTTCACCATGTTAGCATGCCCTTATATCTATATCATATTGTATGATCATTCTATTTAACATTGTCATCAGGTCCTCATGGACAACTATTTGGTGTTATTAATCTCTTTTTTTGAGTTGTATGCAAGTGACCCTTTTCACTAGAGTGGACATTCGGATGGACAGAATACCTATTCTGGGAAATAGTCCATACATATTAACATTAATGCCTTATGTAGTCCGCACGAACTAATTGATGTATAGACGATACCATTCTAATGCCTTATTTTATTGCTTTTGGTTTTGTACTATTTATACTTCATTGATTATTTTGGGGTTGTAATAGCTAATAAATAACTTGTTTTACACATTAAAACCTAACTTTCACATCAAATAATTTTATACATAATTAAATAGTGTTTTCCTTTACAAAATGGATTTTTATTTTCTTAATCAAAAGTCACAATAATAAATTGTATTTTAATAAGGGTCAATCTCTTAGAGATGGGAGTTGGGCAATTACCACCAATTCCCATGGAATTACGAGTAATTGTCAGGTCAATTAACAACTAATCAATAACCTGCTTTCTAGATGTACAATGTACTTTTCATATTTCTTTTAAATATTGCAATTTACTTCTTTTAAATGAAAGGTCACATAAATACTTTAAATATAAATGCATGCTTGACTGAAAAGGGATTGATAAATATTACAATATACAAGAAGGCATATTATTAGGGCATAAATAAGATCTGAATTTCAAACCTTTTCGGTACAGAAGATTAGAGGTCCTGGTGTAGAGGCCAGGTGGCGACTCTACTAGCCACTCTCATCCTTGATAAAAATATCATAATCTCTATAGTGGTGACTCCACTTGGGACTAAGAATCTCAATCCGAAAATCCCCAAATAATATGCCATTTAATCTTCTAATTTTTATCAATCCCATGTATTGCATTGTATATAAACTGTGTCCCTTTTAGCCTAGATGGTGTTGTGAACCATGATTCCATTTTTCATTTGAGAGTGGACAAGTGTTAGCATATCCATCACTCATAAGCCTTGTACATTCGAGTATATGAAAAGGTGAACTAATCAGTTGCTATTATCCTTGATTGGAAAGACTCGTTAGGAGGGACCTCTGCTTGTGGGAGCCAAAAAGCCTTTTGACTGAAACCATAAGCCATGTAGTAAAACTTAGCAATTTCCCCTAGGTTTTATGGCCCTAAGAGATTGTGATTGCATTATGATTGCTATGTGGGCCTAGTATATTTAACCTTATTTAAAGTGGGGCCAAGCCTACTGGACTTTTTGTCTAGAATGGGCCCAACCTAATTTCACCTCAAACAACACTTAAATGTTATAGGCCAATATCCTCGCTTGCACTTTAAATACGAGAGGCTATTGGGCCTAATTGAGCCCATATTCGAACCTATGCATCCCCTGATGATGCTTAGGTAAGCCCACCTAAGATGAATGAGTAAGACCACATGTGTGAGAGTATTAAGGTTGGAAGGCTTCTTACTTATGCTTGTCAGTTTGCATCTAACATGTATCTTTTTTGTATATACATACATAATATTACATTATACCTACTACCTAACATGAACTTTATAACCTTCTTGTTTTACATTTTTTTTCTACGTACCATGTATATATCATGTTTTAATGCACATAGATAACACTATACATACTATGTAAACTTAAACTTTGTATTTTTTTTGTATCTCATAAACTTTTACATTTCCATTATAATACTTAATGCATTATAAACACATTGCATATAGACTTAAGTACACTTTACACTATCTATACATCAAAAGAATGTCATCTTGTAAAAGATCCATTAACTTTAAGCTTTTTGTGTCCCCATATAATATCATGTATACATAAGATGCCAAGCATCCAATTAGGAATTGATAGGAGCAATGAATTATACACATGCACTAGAATTATAGGCTTTCATGCATACATCTACGAAGCTACCCCATTCATACTACTTAGACTTAGGTTCAATCAAACATCATTAATTTATAAACACCTTAAGTCGCATATGTTATAAAGATACATATCATGCTCACACATATTATCCTTTAGTAGTCATCCCTATATTAGGATCTTCACTCATACAGGCATATGTAGCATCTAAGGAAATAAGCAGCTCACATAGGCATCTCATAGCATAATATTTACCTCATAACCATGGAACCATAAAAAACCATGCATATGTCCTCACTTGTATGCACCATTACATGCATTTTACATAAGTCCCCTAACATCTGTAAAATCATAATGAGCATGCATCATTCATCAAGCGAGCATCTATCTTTAGAAGATTTACTTGGCCATGCATAAGCAAAACATACATAGAAATAATTTGCATAGGTTCCTAAGATTGTACAAGCTCATGCATTGACCAAACTGTTTTGCAACCTTAACACTATTCCATGGCTCCACACTTTTTAAACATGCACACATACATCCTCATAGGAGTTATACACTAACTTTATCCATATCAACAAACATACTGCACTTAGGCATTGCCATTATTCATCTTCTATCATCTAGCCTATCATAGTTGTGACATCCATCAATCTATGTCCATATGTATTTTTAGTCATATTATGCCTAGGCATATCATATTATTTCCACCACTTCCCATAACTTCATGCACGCTACTTAGGCTTAGTCATGCATTATTCATGTAATCACATCTAGCATACCATGCATAGACACATATCATCTATCATGTAAACTTCATTCACATTGTACCATCTTACCTAATATTATGGCCCCACCATATATCAATATTACATCTAGGCATGTTATGTACATATCCCATGCATCGTAAAATTCACATCACATATATATTAGTTAGGCTTAGTCATACATATATGCATTAACCATCCATCTTCAATCCTTAAGATCGATAACATGTAGACATCATCATGCATGCTATGATCCATTACATTATGTACATATCCCATATATCATAAAAGTTATGTCACATGCATAATAGTTAGGCTTAGTCATGCATATATGCATTAACCATCCATCTTGTATCTTTAAGATTGATGACATGTAGACATCATCATGCATGCTATGATCTATTACATATCTATTACATCATATACATATCACATATATCATAAAAGTTACATCACATGTATATTAGTTAGGCTTAGTCATGCATATTTGCATTAACCATCTATCTTGTATCCTCAAGATCTATAACATCTAGGCATCATCATGCATGCTATGATCCATTACATCACGTACATATCACATATATCATAAAAGTTACATCATGTGCATATTAGTTAGGCTTAGTCATGCATATATGCATTAACCATCCATCTTGTATCCTTAAGATTGATAACATGTAGACATCATCATGTATGCTATGATCCATTAAATATCCATTACATCATGTACATATCACAAATATCATAAAAGTTACATCAGATGCATATTAGTTAGGCTTAGTTATTTATATATGCATTAACCATCCATCTTGTATCTTTAGGATAAGTAATATATAAACCTCATTAAGCATACATCACTAACGTTTAATCACCCATAAATGTAAAGATCATAATGCTTGAAACATGTATCGTATCGCATTAACAAATGTATCACACTAACTATAAGGATCATCCTCCACTTAGGCTTTTCAAAGGAAGAAATTAACTCCTCAGCTTCTTTCAAATAATCTTTACCACAAAAATGACAACTAGACTTGAAACCAAAGATGATAGTCAATTTGTGACTAGAAGCATCCTTAAAAAAATGATAGCAACCATGGAACGAAGAATGATAGCACTCATAGAAGAAAAGATGCAAAAGAAGTTTGAAGTCCAATAAAAAATCACTTTAAAGAACCCGATGGGCATGAACTCAGCTATAGGGGCAAGCAATAATCGAAGAAGCAAGCCAAGGATGATTACCCATAGGCTTCCCTATCTGAATAAGTCTTTGTTCACAATGCTCAATGAATTAGAAAAAGAGAACCTTCTCCAACCCTTAATACCTAAACATCATCCTTTACCGCTTCCACCTAACCATTGCCATGACCTATATTGTGCTTATCAGTAAAAGACTAGCCATTTGACTGACAATTACAAAGCACTACGTCGAGCCATCCAAGATCTCATATACCATGGCATGATACCTTACCCTGAAAATTGCCCATTACCAAACCTCACTAACATCCCTCAAATCTCTGAAAAATATGGTTCTCTCTTTCTGACTTTCGGTCTACCATCTCATGGATTAATTCTTGACCAACTACAAGATCCAGCCAATCAAGGATATGGAAGGATACAATGAAGATGTAGTGACTATCATAGTTTTCTCTTTTATTTAGAACAATTATAGTTCTCTCTTCTAGTTGTTTCTTGCTTTCTATGTTGGAATGATTAAAATTTTAATAAAACATCATTTTATTTTCTTCATGAGAATCTTTGTCTACCACATTCATTGTAAACATGATACTCTTAAAAGTGAGCTGAGAGATAAAAAAAGAGCAAAAAAAAAAAAAGAAAGCAAAAAAAAGAGCAAAAACAAAGAGAAAAAGAGAAAATAAAAATGATCGACTTAATCCACATCTGTTACAAACAATACATGATGGTTTGACACCATTACACAAAAGTTTAAAGCTCAAGACTTGATCTTTCCTTGTAAAGCATGAGAAATATCCTTAAATGTGAGATGAGAGAAAGAAAATGATAAGCTAAGGGCAACTAAACCTAAAAGAATGCCATTTGTTTGAATCTCAAAAGAAATTCAAATAGGCTCTAATTCTCAAAGCATCAAATGCACTTTGTATTATCATTTTCAAAGCCTAAAAGTTTGTGGCAACCACACTAAAAAGCTAAATCTTTCTTGATCCTTGCTCACACAAAAAGTCTAAAAGTTAAAAGATGTTAAACTCCAAAAGCCTATAATAGCAATCAAATTTGCTTTATACCTTAAATAATAGAGCATTCCCTTTCAATTATAATTACGCTCATTTAAAAAGAAATGAGTTTTCTTATTCCCACTGGGCCGATCATCCAAGAGCATGAACCTGGGCAAAAGTTAGGGAAATTTGAGAGAAAATATTTAGTCAAAAAATCTTCGAACTGGCTAATAATAGGGATATCATCAATGTAGTATTCAAAAAGGTCAAAAGAGTGACATTCGAATCACAAAAATTCTAGATGCTAGAGGGATATGAAGTCAACACCCATAGCAAACTAATTATGAAAAGCTCTATCTCCCTCGGCAAGAGCTTCAAAACATACCAAGCTATCTTAAAAGGTGCAGCTTAAACGAAATTAATCAAAATCCCAAGCATTAACCAAATATGGATAAGCTGAGTTAAAAAAAATGATGACAAAAGATTAAAAAAACTCGTTAGGTTGAAAACTCACATATGGCAGCCTAGGCAAAAATTAGAGCATAGCTCGCTAGATTAAAAACCGAAAAAGGGTAGTCTATGTAAAAATTAGAGGTTGAGAGAAAATATTTAGTTGGGAAATCTTCGGACTAACTAATAATAAGAGTACTAAGCTGTGAATACATTCATCATGCTCACTCTTTATAATCATTCACTCTTCAACCACATATGGTTAAATACCCTTCATGGAAAATTGACTTTTCACCCAAGCTTTGGCCTTACCATTGTTCACCCCTTAGTTAACCTTCCCTACCCTTTCCAGCACCATAACTATTCTCAACCTAGCCTACAACTTCACAACCTCACTCTTTTCTCAAATCCTAACCTTTTCCTATGATGAGTCTGAGAGGAGAATGATCCCAATAATAAAACATGCACTAACTCATGTATTTAGAAACATTATCATACGTACATCACAAGTAAATAGGTTCACTCACACTTACTCTCACTTACTCACACTCATTCATACATCCATTCTAGGAGAAGTGCCCATTCTATTAGATTACTCATTCACATTCATACATTCATTCTAGAGAAGTACCCATTCTGCCTGATCATTTATTCATATTTATACATCTATTCTAGGGGAAAGAGTACTCATTCAGCCTGTTCATACATTTTACCTTTATTCATTATTCCTTAATCATAGGATTCATTCATCATAAGAAAAGATACACCATCATTCAACATGTATCTACCTTCACCATTCATTCATCATGAGTAAAAACACATTCATTTTTCATCACTCATCAATCATAAGAGTTGATTCATTCAAAACTCA
>CANXYI010331057.1:0-15387 GCA_948208565.1 Hura crepitans | reverse complement strand
ACAAGGATCTATGCATGAATTAGGGTATTTATAGCTTTTAAAGGTGAAAAAAGAGCACTATAGGAAAAAATAGGCATTTCCAGCCAAAAAATTGGTGTTTTCTAGTTGAAAACATCCATTTTAAGTTGGAAAAAAAGCATTTTGGGTTCGGTCCAAAACAACCATTTTCACGCCTTAAAATGGCCATTTTCACGACCTAAAATGGCCATTTTGGCCAGGCAAAAATGGCCATTTTATGAACACTATAAAGCTGCATTTTTTTTTATTTTTTACCATTTTCATACATTTTGACTTTTCTTTTACCTAAGACCTATATAAGTATGCATGTGTAACCATGCCACCACACCAACAAAGCTGCCCACACCAGCAACTCGTGCCAAAACTCATAGCTGTACCAGGTTGGCTTATTGACAAAGAGATTGAGGGGTATAGGTGATTAGCCATCATCACCTAGATTGGGAGCCGATACATGTGCACCCAGACATTTGGAGATCTAGGCATCTTAGATCGAGTGGATCAGTTGCTCGCATAGGTGGGGTGGCAGGAGTTCTACCTACTAAGGTGTGCCACATACCTATCTATCACTCTAAAGTTCCTTGGCACCTTCTAGTTTTTATGGGCCAGGCCAGATGATGCCTCAGCTATTCACTTTGCAGTGCTAGGGAATAGGTTCAATGTCTCCTTTTTGCAATTCATAGAGCTACTACAATTGCCCATAGATGAGTACACAAAAGTCCTTGAGGGCCTAGATGAGCATTAGGGGTCTATTGGTTGGCTTGGCACCATCTACAATGCTAGTCGGACCAAGGCATCTACCATACGAGATCCAATTCATCGATGCTTACACTGGGTGTCATCTCTTAGCTACCTCAAATGCATTGGTAGTTTCAGTCAGCTAAATTGGATCGAGTTATATGGCCTTTAGGCTATGGAACATGGTGTCTAGTTCAACCTAACCTAGACCATCTTAGAGCACTTACACCGTGCCAGCTGATCCCTAGGCAAAGGGCTCGTCATTGGAGGAGTCGTCACCACCCTATTACTTGGGCTTGGCATCCTAGAGCAGCATCTGGGTGAGTCTCTTCGACAACAATTGTGGGTCAATCGAGACACCTGTATTGCCATTGGGATCACAAAGATCGATCCCAGAGCACTAGCTGATTATAGACTACTGACATAGGTTGAGTTGGATCAGTAGGTAGGGGACTTATCGGGTGGAGATGACTAGTTTGCATTATATCTCGAGGAGCTTTTAGGGACCGACTTAACCCTTGAGAGGCCAGTTCAAAGGCAATGGATCGACAAGGTAGGTCTATCTTCTTTAGCACCACCTTAGCCATCGATCGAGTCTCTTTTCTAGGGCTTTTAGACTTGGATGGCGGAGCAATTCTAATGCAACCACACTGACTTGAGCATGAGGATAGAAGAGTTTGAGCTACATACTACATAGAGACTAGAGGCAATGGAGGTAGAGCTTCGGATGCTGAGAGATCAGAGACAGCCGCTAGCTCCTTAGCCTTTATCTTATTTTTGCTTTATTTTATTTTATTTTATTTGTCTGTACATATTAGTTTAGGACACAAAAATTTTCTACTCAAAAGTGTTTATTTATAAAATTGACATATTTTGATCATTACTTTTATCTTTCTAGCAAAACATGGACAGAACAATAAAATAATAAAATACCTATTAAATAATAATGATGATAAAAAAGAAAAAAAAGAGAGACACATAAGACAAAATAAAGAGATAGATAAACTAAGCAAATAAATAAAATGATAAAAAGAGAGATAAAAGAGCAACAAAGAAAGAGATATAAAATCATAATTTTCAAAATCATAACATAAATTCAAAAAAATGCACTCACACACACATTATGCATCCATGTTGTGATTGACCACTGATGAACTATTTTTACTTCATCTTTTCTACACAGGGGGCAACCTAAATTTTCTAGGTGACCTTACAAATGTGTCCTTTCAAGAAATTTTAAAGTGCAATGTCTCATAGCACTGCCTAAACCAACCTATCTTCGAGTGCAACATCTCACAGCACTGCTCGAGTTTAGCTACAATGTCTCACAACACTACCTAAACCAACTTATTTTTAGGGTGCAATATCTCACATCACTACCCAAGTTCAGGTGCAATGTCTTATAGCACTGCCCGAGTTCAAGTACAACGTCTCACAGCACTGCCTAAACCAGCTTATTTTTGGGTGCAATGTCTCACATACTGCCCGAGTGCAGGTGCAACATCTCACAACACTGCCTAAACCAACTTATTTTTGGGTGCAACATCTCACAGCACTACTCGAGTTTAGGTGCAATGTCTCATAGCACTACCTAAACCAACTTATTTTCGAGTTCGAGTCATGCATAAATACGAAATGGATCATTTTGAGCCAAGGTTGTTCATTTTGAGGAGAGAGAAAGTACATAACAAAAAGGCAAAAAATACTCTTCCAACTTTATTTTTTGGATTTTTCTGAAGATTCAAGCACCATTTTCAATCCGATCGAGATCTTTCTAAAGGCAAATATACTCGGTGTGTTGATCGACCCATTTTTCTTCTATTTTTCATTTTTCCTCTTTCCATTTTACCCATCTACTAGTTAGATGTGATAAATTATTTGAGCCATATTTTTTTGAATTTGTGGGATTCTCTATTTTTATTTAATTTTTGTCTATCTTTTTATTTTTACTTTGCATCGAAAAATATTATTTTTGTCATTTTTGCTATTTTTATTTTTCTTTTTGCATTATCCATCTACCAATTAGATATGATAATTTATTTATACAATATTTTATATTTTTGCGACTATTTATTTTTATTTAATTTCTATCTATTTTTCTATTTTTACTTTGCATACTAATACATTATTTCTATTGTTGTGAAGTGAGTTATTTGATTATTTGGGATCTGAGTGCTATATTTTTGGCTACTTCATTAAATCTTGGTGAAGTAATCTTTTTGACACCCATTATTTTTTGATGTCTATTTTATTATGTGTTTTATGCGTATTTCTGCTGATTGTTCATATTACTACCTATTTCTTGTTAGATTGTATTTTAGGCATCCCAAGATGTAATTTTATTTTTATTTATTTATTCGGTTAGATTGTATTTTAGGTAATTGTCTTGTATTTTATTTTTATTATTGAATTATTTCCCTGTATATTACGTGAATGCTGTAATAATTAGAAAAATAATTTTTCATGCGATCAAAAAAATAACAAAATATTTTTATTTAATTAATTGGTGTTTTATTAATAAAATGAGTTTTAATTTTTCTTAATAAAGTCACAATAAAATTATTTTCTAAAAGTTGACATGTCAGAACCAAAGTTCTCAAATTAAATCTATCACCCGACTTTTATGCACGATACTTCCAATTTTAATCTTGAAATATTCCATGAACGCCGAATTAGGTAGAAAAATGATTTTACACGTTAAAAAGAAATAATAATCAAAATCATATTTTTGCCCAATAAATTGGTGTTTTTCTAATAAAATAAATTCTGATTCTTTTTTAATAAAAGTTACAATAATAACATTTATTTTCTAGAATTGATATTTGAAAACCAAAGTTCTCAAGCCATTCTTCCAAATAAAAGTCACCATATTAAAATTCATTTTTTCAAAAATTAGCATACGAGAACCAAAGTTCTCAAACCAAACACCTGATTTCAATAAAAGTCACTGCAATAAAATCCTTTTTCTAAAATTGGCATACAAGAACCAAAATTCTCGAAATAATCAATTGACCGATTTCATGTATGGTATTTCAATTCTGAGCACCTATTTATTTTTTTGTAAATATATTTTGTAACTCCTCATATATGAATGTGTGATTTACTTTAATTGCAAAACATCGCTTGAGAAAATGAATAGTATCATAAATTTGAATCGAAGTTCTCTATTAATTTAAGGTATAAATAAGAGTAGGGTTCTGAACCACTCTGGTTTTTGCCTTACTAGGTATTTCCTAACTCGGTCGGGTGGCGACTCCTACCTTGTGGTGCCCAACTCACTCCTCCTAGGCTAATCAAAAAGGAGTGGCCCTAAATTCTTTTAGCTTTCTTCTCATCTTTTGAGACTCAAGGAGTGAGGTTTAAGTCGAGTCTTAGGCTGCTTCAGTTTGATCATTCCAAGGAAAAAATAAGGGATATGAACACATGACAAAAATCATCATTTTATCGCGGCTTTAGGGTTGATAAATGCACACTTTTTTTACCATATGCAAAATGTTCATGATAATTCATAATCTCACTATTTAGATAACATATATCTATCCTTTATGCTATAAGAGTTTTGGCCATCATAATGATTTGAAGCATCATGTTCATTCTGGCTTTAAACTTCATCACACTAGGCCATATCATGTTTTATCCATGCCTACATACACATACATGTCCAAATATGCCACAAACTCACATAACCATAATAATAACCCTAAGACACCATATGGCTAAACATTAACCATTTACATACGTAAATTATTTTTCATCATTAGCATTTAATTTAATGTATTTTTGATAAATAATTACACTAACCTCATCATATCAAGCCATAATCAACTTTAGGTATTTTTGGCCACCACACACATAGCACATTCTCATCAATTTTAATTAATCCAAAGCATTATTAAGCATACATAACATCACATCTAACATTTAGCATGCACATCAAGTCATTTATTAACATAAACACTAACTATAAGCATACAACACACACTTTAACTCACAATTTCACTTTGACACCATATATTATATTGAATACACTTACTTTAGAGCTTATTTATAACCAAAAAAGCTTTTTCAAACCTTCTCTTTCCCTTTTGACTTGCCTGGACCCTCTTTCTCTACATGACATGTAACAACAACATAATTAAAAATTTATACAAAATCCAATACATATCCAAAATTCAATTTTACATTATATAAGTCTTATTTAACTCTCAAGAGACAGTAAAAAATTTTAGATCAAAGAAATAACCTCTTTTTCAAATATGTGACACTATTAATCTGAACCCTTACCTTTAAAATTCTTCAAAATTAAGCCATGATTTTTTATTTTACCACTATAAGCCAACTTTAATCCATGCCAAATAAAGTTTAAATAGTGTTAAAAGTTGTGAAATTAGGGGAGAGGTGAAAAAGAAAGAAAGAGTGGCTATAGAGGATGCGTTGGCCAACTGAGAAGAGAACAAAGATGGCACTATTTGATCTTTGACTAAAAAATGAAATTTGACCATTTTTATACATTAATTAATTTGATGGTAAAAAATTTCCATTATTTTTAGATCATACACACCCTTATTTTAATCCTCAAATAACATTACTAAAAATCCCATAAAATCTTTTAAATCACGATTTAAAAGCCTTGAGAAAATCACTTTTAAAAAACTTGAAAAATCAATAAAAATAACATTTTTTTAACTTAGCTCCATTTTTAGAAATACTTCTCAAAAAAATCCTATTCTAATGCCAATGGACTATTTGGAATATTTAAGTATTAAGTTGTATCGATCATAGATTTTTTGAGCAAAATCAAAATATTTTACAATTCAGCTAAAACTAGGTTACTATTTATGAGACATTGCCATAGTATCTTTACATTTGTTTTTAACCATCTTAATGACTTCATTTTCATTTCAAAAATTTCCCAAAATTATTTAATGATTAATACTTCCATTCGATTGTTTTAGTGTGACCTAAGTCTTTAGAAGTACTATTCATAATCTCAAGTTTATCGGGTATTACAATTCTTCCCCTTTTAAAAAAAGAATTTCATCCTAAAAATGCCTAGATTAAATAGGTTTTGATACTACTCTTTCATCTTGCATTCACTTTCCAAAGTTGCATCTTACATGTTGTGATTCCTCCACAACACTTTCACTAGTGGCAATGCCTTATTCCATAACTCCTTAATTTCTCAAGCCAAGATCTTTACTAGTTCTTCTTCATAAGATAAATCTAGTTATATCTCAACTTTTTATGTTTCTAAAACATGAGAAGGATATGATTTATACCTTTTTAGCATAGATGCATGGAAAACATCATGGATTTACTATAGTTCTGGAGGCAAAGCCAATTTATAGGCTGCTAGCCCTACATGTTCAATTATCTTGTATAGACCATTAAACCTTGTGTAAGCACCTCACTCCTGACCTATGAGATAGGTAGAGACTAGCTCCCAAGCAGTGGCACAAGCCTTCAAGAAGAAGGTCCGCATGGACCAATGCAAAAACTAACCCAAAACTTAGCCCACAAAGCCCATGGATTGGCAAGAAAGGCATACTTAAACTTAGTCTGCATGGACTAGTATATACGAGTCCACACAAACTTTTCAATGGGAAAGCCTTCCAAAAGCAAAATTCTTCCTATTTAGATTAGGATTCAAAATCCTATTAGGATTTTACCCTATTTCTGAATGAAAAACTTTTACCTAAGCCTATAAATACTTCTCTTTGTCCAAGGGAAAGGGGCAAGCTAAAAACCTATTTTCTAGCATATACATCACATCCAAGAATCTAGAAGAAAATCCTAAACAACAATTAATTTACTAAACCCATTAGCTTCACAGAAAAAAGGGTACTCTTTCCCAAGCCTCTACACTCTCATGCCATTACTTAAAGAGTGTATTCATCTAGGTAATATCTGAGGTCTCTTCCATTTTTCATGTTGCTTTCATAGACTTATGATCTTTAAAGATTGATTGTAAGTAAGGCAATTCCTTGTTATTCCCACTTTAAATCATAAGGAGTATGTCATTGTCGTGAGACATTTCATAGTGTACTATTGATTATTATCATGATATGTTTATTTTGTTATGTTAATTTGCATTAAACGGACTTAATTATAAAGATGAGGAAGTCCACATGGACCTATATTTCTTATATGAACATGATGAAGTAATCCACATGGACTTATATCTAATAGGTATGATTCAACATCTTTGATCTCCTGTTGTAAGCTATTCGATTTTGTTTGTCACTCTGTTACATTAACATGATTATATCATTCTTGAGAATATATATTAGCACGTAGAAAACCAAAATGTGGTTTGCACGAACTCCCTGTCATGAGGGTTGTAGTTCATATAGACTAATGGGTGGTAAGCTGTGTTATGATTATTTAGCTTTGCTTGTCATTTATACAAGTAATTGTTCTTGATTCCCAAGCTTTACATATGTCTACATCTTTATCCTTTTTTTAAATTTCCTCATGTGCTCTTTATTTGATGTCAACTGACTTGCTATCTTTTGAGTTATAATTGATTTTGCTCATTAGACTAGGAGTCTAGATGGATATAACCTTTCCTCAAGGATAGTCTACACAGACTATAGCTAAAGCTTCATGGAGTCCATACAGACCAAGTGACATAAAGGTGGGACCATTCTAATGCTTTATTTTATTTCTTTTAGTTATACACTTATTATTTCTTTTGGTTTATTTTGGGGTTGTAATAGTTAGTTAATCAACTTGTTATACACACCAATTGCTCAACTTTCACATTAAATGATTCTTTTACCTAATTAATTGGTGTTTTTCTTAAATAAAATCATTTTGAGTTTTCACTAATCAAAAGTTACATGAAAAATGTATTTTAATAAAGGCCAATCTCCTAGAGATGGGAGTTAGGCAATTACCACCAATTCTCATAGAATTACAGGTAATTATGAGGCCATATTGTAACTAATCCATAGCCCAATTTTTGAATGTACAATTTATACAATTATGTTATTGTACCTTTTAATTTTTGCAATTTACTTTTCTTACATTCAAAGGTGATATGGATGCTTAAATATAACACTTTGCTTGCTTGCTTGATATGAGATTGATAAACATTGCAATATATATGGATGACATATTATAAAGGCATAAATAAGATTTGAAATTCTAAACCTTTTTGGTACAGAAGATCATAGGTCCTAGTGTAGAGGCTAGGTGGCAACTCCATAAACCACTCTTGTCCTCAATTAAAAATACATAATCTCTATAGTGGCAACACCACTGGGGACTGAGAATTTTAATCTAAAAGTGCCCAAATAATATGTCATCCAAATATTCTAATTTTTATTAGTCTCATGCATTACACTCTTTTAAACAATATCCCTATTACCCTGGATGGTGTTGTGAACCATGACCCCATTTTTCACTCAAGAATGGGGAAATGCTAGCATATCTATCACTCATAAGCCTCATACCTTTAGGTATATAAAAAGGTGAACTAATCGATCATTATTATCCTTGATTAGAAAGATCCATTAGGAGGAACCTCTACTTGTAGAGGCTATTAAGACTTTTGACTAAAGTCATGAGCCTATATAGTTAAGCTTAGCAACTTTCCTTAGGTTACATGACCGTAAGAGGTTATGATTGCATTTGATTCCTATATGAGCCTATTTTGTTTAGTCTCATTTGAAGTGGGGGGCATGCCTATTGTGCCTTTTATTCAAGATGGGCCAACCTAATTTCACATCAAATAAGACATAAATGTCATAGCCACTATATTCACATGCACTTTAAATACAAGAGGTTATTGGGCTTGATTTGACCCGTAATCGAACCTATGTGTCCCTTGACGACACCTAGGTAAGCTTGCCTAGGAAAGAAAACTATTTTGATTATGTGTGTGGGTGAAATAGGATTGGAAGGATTATTACATGTGGTTGTCCTTACTACATCACGAGCATGCATTGCATATCATGCATTATTTGCACTTCACAATATATAATGTATATGTATCACATCTAACCCTTTGTTTTGATAGCCACCATTGATCCTTCACTCACTGCGTAGTGGAAAAGAGTAGGCAAGCACCTCAAATGAGTTAACATAGAATTACTTGTACAACCTAAGTAAGGAATAATGTCTACTGATGAATACATGGCTAAAGCCATGTTTATAAAGGCAATAGCTAAAATGGAAAGAAGAATAATGGCAGTTGTTACAAATACCCTATTCAATGTATAAAATCCACAAGAGGTGGGACAAACCTTAAGTACCAATAAGGGTAAGGAGATAATAGGTGATGCAAAAGATGGCCAGTCTTCAGATAATGAGGTGCCACATGTGATTAAGGCCTACAATAGGATACCCCTCCTAAAATAGCAAAGAGTGACTAGCTAAAAAACTTGAATGAGATAATGGAGGCTATATCTTGATTAGTGACTGGGGGTAAAGACATTGACTTAGATGACATCAATCTAAGGCGTGACTGCTTTATACCCCATAAGTTTAAAATGCCCAACCTTAGCAAATTTGATGGAACATCTGATCCTTACACCCATTTAAAGTAATATGTTATGGCTATGAGAGCCACCCATCTAATGAAAGAAGAAATTGTGAGCCTATTTAGCATGTCTTTTATAAGCAAAGCTCTTGATTGGTATCATTACTAAGAAATAAGGGTAAAAAAAGATTGGAATGAGTCAGCAAAAGCATTCAACAAACAATATGCTAATAATGCAAGTATGGAGATCACTTTAAAGGATCTAAAGCTGATAACACAGAAACCAAATGAGAGTTTCTCTAATTATCTATAAAGGTGGAGGGAGAAAATCCTAAAAATAAGAAATAAGCCAAAAGACATCAATCATATTAAAATATTCATCAAGAATGCCAATAATTACATGAATAGTAGGCTCACTACTAAGGGCATTACTACCTAAGAACAACTTAAGGACATCGCCATTGATCTAGAGGTGAGTTATCAAAGCAAAGGATATAAGAGAGCAAATAACAATCCCACTTTTGCTAGGGGTAATACTAGTACCAATACTAAGACAGCTGAAGTACATGCAGTCCAAAGTCATAGGTATTCTAATTTGGGTAAGTCTTTGTATGGTGCTTGAAAAAGCTCACTAAAGAGGGTAAGTTATAGCCACTTCCAACTCAACCGTTCAATGGACCATTATTGCCCAATGATAAGCACAATCAATATTGTGCTTATCACTAACAAACCGAACATCTCACTAACAACTGCAAACACCTTAAAAGAGTTATCCAAGACTTTATAGATTCAAAACAAATCTCTAATCCTAAAGCTTCATGAAACCCATTACCCAAGCACCACACTTCTTGCCTCCTCAAATCTTGACTACCTGAAAAATATGTGCTTAAAGAAATCTATGGGTTTGACTAAGCAAATGAAATAGGAGTGAGGGTGAGTGAATTTATCGTTATGACTAGTTTCTAGGATAGTGAGAGTGACTGTGAGGCTAGGGAGAGTAAGAACTTTCGGGATGAGTCCTTTAATGAGGATTCTGAAGAGGGTAAGAGAGAACTAAATCGGGTTAAAAGAGTAGTCAAGAGGATAGAAAAGAATGGTCGAATCCTACCTAAATCTAAAGAGGACAAGTACAAATAGGTATTAAAACAATTAAAGAAAACCCAGGCTAACATCAATATATAGAACTTATTGATGTCATCTAAAGACCATAGGTAGAAAGTTGTTAAAGCCTTAGGTCAAGTCATTGTATCCATAACAACTACCCTTGATAAGCTGGTACAAGTGATGAAGATGAGCAAGATAGGCCTCATCATCTTCTCTGACACCGATTTACCCCTAGAAGGGAGAGAGCACAATAGGCCTATCTTTATCAAAGCTGAAATAAATGGAAAGAAGATAAGAAGTGCCGTGGTTTATAATGGTTCCTCTATGTGCGTCTATCCAACTAAAATTTTGTTTAGTTTAGGGATCAAGAAGGAAGATTTATCACCCTTGAGTATTACTATAAAAGCTTATGATGACACTAAAAGATAGGCTGAAAGGTCTTTTATAGCCAAGGTACAAGTAGGGCTGATTATTAATGAAGTTGAATTCACTATAATAGATATTCTAGCCACCTTTTCTATCTTATTAAAGAGTCCTTAGTTTCACAAGCTTAGGGGAGTCCCTTCCACCTTACACCAAATGATTAAATTCACACACAAGGGTAATATTGTATCTATAAAAGTCAAAGTTGATCATGTTGTTTCCACCTTAGCTATTGCTAATTAGCCTTTTACTGGGTTTCATGTTACTGGTATTTATGAAGATAAATAAACTTCTTCCCAAGTGCTGGTTTAGGGAAGAATTTGTAAGGCATGATTAAACCCTTATAAATGCATACTAAAAAAGATACAAAGAGATTAGGCTATGATCAAAGCAAAGGAGGGAACCCAAGAAAAGGTAGCTATTTGGGAGATTATTTTGTCAAATAGAAAGGTATAAGATATGATAGGACTCCAAAAACTGCAATAGTAAAGGGATGTTACAAGCCAAGATTTGAAATCTTTGGTTATGTTGTTGATTGGGAATCAAGCCATCTCACTTAGATTCAATAGACTGAAGAAGTATTCCTAATGCTACTGACTATTAAGAAAGTCTATCTAAGCCTCCCTGAAGATGTACTTGATTTAGATATAAATTCTGATTTATTTTTAGATGAATTGTATCTTTGTGACCTCTTTGAGGTGAATAATTTCCTTTCTAATAAGATGAACAATGAATTTTCTTATGTGTGTAATCTTTCTCCTACTGTTAGTGTGTATACAAATGATCATTACATGAGCAGTTTTTACATTAATTGCGTTAAAACTAATCCATTTATTTTAGCACAAATGAACAACCTAGAAATATATTAATTGCCTATGTTACTACTATCGAGGAAAGGAAAAAATTTAAGAGACTATTTAAGAAATATGAAAGAATTTTTACTTAGAATTACGACAATATATTGGGTATTAACCAAGAAATTGCTGAGCATGCTATCCCAACATATGACCACACTATCCCAATTCGATAAAAGCTCAGGAGAATGAGACCTAAATGAATAGAAAAGGTCAAAAAAGAGGTTGTCAAGTTACTTGAAATGAAGTTCATTGAAGAAATAGTTTTCCCCACTTGGCTCACTAGCATAATCCTAGTACCTAAGAAAGATAAAAGGGTTAGGGTGTGTGTAGAATACTAGGACCTAAACAAGGCATGTCCAAAAGATGATTTTCTTTACCCCATGTAGACATATTGGTAGATAGTGTAGCAATGGCAACCATGTACTCATTTGTTGATGGATTTTTAGGATATAATTAGATTTTAATGAAGGTGATAGACGAATGCAAAACTACCTTTATAACAAAATTGGGCGTATATTATTACAAGGTAATGCCTTTTGGCATAAAAAATACAGGAGCTACCTATCAACAAATGGCCACTAAATTGTTCTATGACATGATGCACAAAGAAGTTGAAGTTTATGTAAATGATATGATGGTAAAATCTATTAAAAGGGGAGAACACTTCGAAACATTGGAAAAGTTTTTCCAAAGGCTACACCAATTCAATATGAGGCTTAATCTTAAGAAATGTGTCTTTAAAGTCACGTCAGGAAAGCTGTTGGGATTTGTAGTAAGTAAAAATGGAATTGAATTATATCTGAACAAGGTGAAAGCCATTCTAGGCATGCCTACCCCATAGTCAGAAAAGGAGGTCAAAGGGTTCCTAGGTATAATACAATACATCAGTTGGTTCATATCTAAGCTCACTTTAGTTTGTAAGCCCATATTTAATTTATTATGTAAAGGGTAGCCAAAAGAGTGGAATGAAGATTGTGAGAAGGCCTTCCAATCTATCAAATGATATTTAACCAAACCTCCTATCTTAAAGCCCCCAAAACCTAGAAAGCCCTTGATCCTATATCTAACAGTAGAGAAATCTTCTGTAGGAGCTTTGATTGCACAGGCAGATAAAGCAAGAATAAAAAATTTTGTTTATTACTTAAGCAAGAAATTGCTCCCCTATGAACAAAAATATACAAAAGTGGAAAAGATCTACTTGGGAGTAATTTAGCCCTCTAAGAAGTTGCATCATTACTTTTAGTCTTACAAAATCAAAGCAATAGTGAAGCATGACCCTTTAGATATTTGCAAACTACACCCTCATTGATAGGAAAAATGGGTTACTAGATCTTACTCCTCCAGGAGTTTAATATCTCTTACATCACTAAAAAGATAATTAAGGGTTATGTTATACCTGAATTCTTAGCACAACACCTAATTAAAAGAGAATAAGAAGAGTATTAATTCCCAGAGGAACACCTAGGGGTAATATCTCAGGAGGGATGAAAAATGTTCTTTGATGGGGCAGTCAATCAGAATGGGGTAAGTGCTAGAGCACTAATCATTAGTCTAGAAGGTGAGCAGATGTTCCTAGCTAGAAAATTGGAATTTCCAACCACTAATAATTTTGCTAAATACAAAGCATGTGCTTATGGTCTAGAAACTCTATATTAGCTAGGGGTAAAGATAGTTGATGTGTATCGGGATTCGATGCTAGTCATTCAACAAGTAAAAGGCAATTGGGAAGTCAAGAATGAAAACTTGGGCAAGTATCTCAAGATACTTATAGAACTTACAAAGGGTTTAATCACTGTACCTTTCATCATGTCTCTAGGGAGAAAAACTAGGTAGCTGATGCCTTAGCCACCCTAATGTCTGTATCTAGCCTTACCAAAAGAGACTTACCTAGGCTAATGTATTTTAGTAAGCTAAGATTCCCTACCTACATGGGTATAGTCAGCACTACAACTAAACAACCAAGCCCTAGCCTACCATGGTACCATGACATTCAAAATTATTTGGAAACTAAACAATAACTAGAGCATGCAACTGAGAAAGATAGAAGGTCCTTCAAAGGCTTTCCACCTAATTCATATCGTTTCAAGGAATGTTGTATAAAAGGCAAGTAGATAGAGTTCAGCTTAGGTGTACAGACAAATTAGAGGTGCAAAAAGTGCTTAAAGAATTACACAAAAGAGCTTGTGGCCTTTACATGAAGGGAAAAAACCTCACCAAAAAGATAATGAGATTAGGTTATTACTAGCTAACTGTGGAAATCGATTGCTGTGACTTTGTCAAAAGATGTCATTAGTGGTAGATCTATAGAAACTTTAGTCATTTTCCACTTAATAACTTGACTAGTTTATCATCTCTATAGCCATTTTTCATATGGGGTATTGATATAATTAGAGAAATAAAGCTGTCAGGTGCTAGAGGGCATAGGTTTATAGTAGTAACAGTCGATTATTTCATAAAATAGGTCAAAGTTGAATCTTTCAATAAATTAGAGTTCAAACAGATAGTGAAATTTATTGAAAGAAATATCATTTACCAATATGGATTTCCATAATAGGTCATCTCAGATAATAGGGTATAGTTCTAGGGTGAGATAAAATAGCTTTTGCAAAAATATAAGATCCAGCATCACAAGTCTTCTCTATATCGACCTCAAGCTAACAGCACGATAGAGGCAACTAACAAAAACATCAAGAAAATTTTACAAAAAATGATTGTTACTTACAAAGATTGGCAGATATGTTGCCCTTTGCACTATGGGGATATAGAACAATTGTAAGAACATCCACTCAAGCTACACCCTATACATTGGTGTATGGGATAGAAGCAATCCTGCTAATCAAAATTAAAGTTCCCTTGCTTAGGGTTGTATTAGAAGTAGGCATACTAGAGGCTGAATAGGTTAAAAGTAAATATGAATAGTTGGTACTGTTCGATAAAAAGCGATTGTAGGCTCTTTATCATATCTAATTGTATTAAAAAAGAATTGCTAGGGCTTATAATAAGAAAGTCAAGCCTAGATCTGTATAAGAAGGGGACTTAGTGTTAAAACAAACCAGGCCTTTTTTGACAAATCTTAGGGGAAAGTTCAAGTATAATTGAGAAGGTCTATATTTAGTCAAGAATGTACTCAAGTATGGAGGCATCAAGATCTCATATTTAAAAGGCAATGAGTTCTCAGAACCCATCAACATGGACAAATTAAAGAAAAACTTTTGTTAAAAAAACATGTTTGCTAAGCTGAAAACTTGAACAGGGAGCTTAGGCAAAAATTAGGACACCCTGATGAGGTGAAAACCTAACAGGCACCTCATGTAAAAGTTAGGGGATCGTGAGAGAAAATGTCCAATCAAAAAAACATGTTTAGGGCTAATTGGTAAAGATGGTATTATTTAATGGAAAATTAATATATTTGCCAAGATTAAGTAGCTTAGTTCTAAATACAATTAATAGCATAAATGCCTTAGTCATGATCATTGATATGCAAATTTCCATTAAGATTGAGAAATGTCATACAAGTGATCAAATTCTACATGCATCATCTCTTTACAAAGTCAAAAGTATTATCTTTGCTTTTCCTTTTTAACATTAATGTTTTATTATCTTTAGCTGTACTCAAAATCCATTCTTTGTAATAGTCATTAGCATTAATAGTGTTAATTGTATGATCAGGTGCATTTCTTAAAATGGCACGTTGTTTCCATAACTTGGGAAAGGAAGATAAGAAGTGGTGTGTCAAAAGACCACTTTAAAACCCCAAAAAGCTTA
>CANXYI010331009.1:0-12185 GCA_948208565.1 Hura crepitans | reverse complement strand
CACACGAACCGAGATAATGGCACTGGTCATAAAACATCGAGGGGCTGTAAAATGGTAAAAAAGAAAAATAAAAAAATTTAGCAGAACCACTAATTCAAATTGGGCAGTAAGGAATGTATTTGAGCAATAAAAAATATTTTTAGGCAAGGCTTAACTTAGGAGGTGCCCGGATGGGCCCAAAAATATTAGAGCCTAAAGCTCAAAAATTCCACTGAGTCCATCGGTGAAAAAATTTTTGAAATCGGAGGTTATTCAAAAATTTTCAAAATTTTTTAGGTTGGCACACAAATCGAGGCAATTCAAAAATTGTCCTATCGATGGAATCCGGCCACAAAAATTTATGACCAACTAGAGGGAATTACAATAAGAATTTTAAAATAAGCGATATAATTTTCTAGGGTATGAGCTAATTTTAATGAATTTTTGAAGTTTTTTGAAAATTTGGGATAATTCAGGAGTGTTCGTGACCACCTATATAATTGCAAGGTGGTCCCCACACCATGCCAAATGGCCATATGGGCTACCAAATGGCATTTGGCCAAAGACAAATGGAATTCCACTAGTTTGAGCCAAAGACATTTTCTTTCCCATTCCAGCCTGCTGTCGATGCCATAGCTCCACCAAAATCCCCATAACTTTCTCCTTCGACCATTATTTGAATTATCTCTATTTGTGTGCCATTGAGTGTGGTTATGTCCTTGAAAATGCTAATTTCCTTGAGTCTTTGCTGGAATTCAGCTTGTTATTGTGAGTAAGTGTGTGATCTCCTTTATTTGGTTGTTGGAATTGTGACTGTTCATGGTGAGTTATTAGAAAATCTTGCTACCCATGTTGACTTGGGATAGAAATTGGCATGTTAGGTGTGAGTAAAAGGTGAATTTGGGCAAAGATATGGTACAGAGTGTAAATTTTATGTGTGTACCTGTGGGCTATTTGATGGAAATTGACTAAACTTTTATGTGTGCCTTGGTGAATTGGGTTAATTTGAGGTGTGTTTGTATGCAATTGGGTTCATGGCTTGTAAAAATAAGTAATTAAGTGTAAACGATAGAAATTTGGCTTATCCCTTGCAAGTACCCGAGACAATTGGCATGGATTGAAGGTTTGTGCTTTAAATTCACTAATGGTACTAAGTATGTTATTATGCATTGTTATTATATTGAATGTGGTTAGGGAAATAGTCAAATGTAAAGGCTAGAATTATAGTGACTTACACATAAATTTATGCTTTGATAGAGTAAGGAAACATTCAATTAACTAACAAGTCAAGCATGAAGTAATGACATAAAAGAAAAGTTTAAGTGCGCCTTAAGAAAGTTAGTAATAGACTTTGTAAATAGACATGGAATTGGCCCAGTTCAGGGGCTTGAATGCCTATAAATTAGCCATGGACTTGGCCTAATAAAGTTGGTCCTATGCCCAAGAAGACAATCTTGAAAGAACCTTGAAAACATAGTCAGATTTGGACTAAGAACAGTCCTAGAAGTTTGGTTCCAAAGTTGGTCAAAATGACTTATAACCCTTAAGTCGTCCTCTACCAGAACTAAAAATGTCACTAGATAGGAAAAATACTTTCGTTAAAATAAAAATGCCATGAAAATTCCTGATATATGACAGTATAAATTAATGACCAAAAACCTAAATTTTTTTTTTAGATTTTACCCAGTAGAGCTAGAAAGCAGCCATACCAGTCTGAACTAAAATTTAAAGTGTTTGATAAAAATTTTAATTGTCTATTTTTGGGATCTAAATATTATAAAAATTTTTTTGGTCAATAAATTACATTAAAATTTAGTAATTTAGCCCATTGTTTAGATACCCACTAGATGGGTTGACCGGTCAACTTAGGATTTTGCAGTTGCTAGTTTCTCTGTTGACTAGAGATGTCTATGGACCGATCACCATTATGTCACCCAGTTTTGAGAATAGTTATTGGTGACTGGAGTGGTTTACTAACTAATCTCCATTATGTCACCCAATTATGCATAATTAATTATGGCTGGGGAGGTCCACTAGTTGATCTCCATTATGTCACACAGTATTTTATTGTGTCTGGAGAGGCTGTGGCTATTCTCTATTATGGCATATAGGTCAGTGCAATGACATAGGTCCAGAATGGGGACCATTGCACCAGATGTTTCACTTTAGATCTAGTGTCTTAAAGTGTTGTCTCTCTAGTCGGGCTAATAAAATAAATTAATTAATAAGCAAATTAAGCATTAAATAAGAAGTCTTGAGGTTAAATTAAAGGATTTCCTTAGCAACTAATGAGAGGATAATTAAAAGGGTAATCTAGTAATTTTTTATATACAAGTAAATGATAAAAATTTATGGAAGGCATGCTCATTTGCAATGGTAAAATGGGTTCCAAATGATTTACTGAAATTAGAAGCATAAGTTTTAGGCATTGAAATATTTTAGGGGCATATCAGTAATTTGGCATATTATTGAATAATTGAGCCATTTAATTAAGTAATTCATACCTTTAACAGCACAAGTAAGCTAGTAATAGCATATCATAATTAAACTACTTAAGTTCACCACTGAGTATCTCATATACTCAGCGTACCTATTTTGGTGCATAGGTACATAGCAGCAGGAACCTATCAAGCAAACCATGATGGCCATAGTTTTGAGGACACAATAGAAGGTTGAATGTAATTAATGTACAGTTGATCATCCATGTACTTAGGTAGAAGTAAAGCAATATTTATATCTAAATTGTGGATATGTAATTTAAGTTAATTACCTATTGGCTTTGGATGTAAGTAAAATGGATATATATATATGCATATGAGTGTGGTGAATGTATGGCTGCCGATATATATATGATTATTGATAAATGCTGTAAGCCTAAGGCTCTATAAGAATATGTATGTTTGATTTATCTGTTGCCTGAGGCATGTGTATGTTGTGTGCTTAGGCTGATGTTAGGATGAGAATGGGGGACTAGATGGGTCCAAGTGCAGTGGATTTATTCTAAAAGTGTTGAACAGGGCTGATATAAATTGTGGTATAGGTCCCGGACAGCCGTTATGCTGCCTAAATTTCAAATATTTTGGAATGACCTAAAATCGTCTAGGTCGACATGTTATTATACCTAGACCATGACAAGCAATAAATCATAACTAGGAGGATAAGGTTAACCAGTGTGACAAATAACTTAACAAAGACAAGTGTATGAAATAGGGTGTATGTATTAGCGAGAAGTAGGTGCACCACCTATACGGTCTACAAAGGGGATCCAGTAAGGGGTGTGACATTTAGTGGTATCAGAGCCTAGGTTTAAAGTGCTCCTCGGTTGAGTACAAGGATGATAATGTTAAGTTTCTAATTCCTCTAAACTGTTATGTCTAATAAGCTATTTTTTTTTTGTAATAAGCTAATGGCTGAACAAACATTAAGGGCTAAGATTTATTCAAGGCATTTTTGGTCCCACTAAATTTAATTCTTTCATTTAGGGCTTTAATGAATTCATTTATACTCACAAAAAAATCCAAAAATCCCTCAATTAACATATTCCTTAAGTTTTGTAATTTTTAACTAAGAGGAACTCATAGAACTAAATATTTATACTTTTGCTTAACTTAGAAAAATTACATTTAATAGTCAAAAAATTCCAATCTAAGTACCATTCACTTAATTGAAATTTTTGCCCATCAAGTTATACTATTTTTAGATTTTTCTAAGCTCAAACAGGATATTTTATCTTTCAGGTAAAACTAGGTCACTATTTATAGGAACATTGCCATAAGATCTTTAAATGCATTTTTAACCACTTATATAACCTCATTTACACTCTAAATTTCACCTAAAATTATGTTATCATATTCTCTTTCATTCTATCTAGTTGGTTCACCCGAGCCTTAGGAAGTACTTTTTATGACCTACTGTCATTATTCATCATGACTGTCTCTTGAACCTCATCCTTTTCCATATTTCCCAATTCCCTATATGTTATTTTCATGTTTTCCATCATTCTATGTTTGATAATTTTTAAAATGATCATTAAGTCTTTTGCACACTTTTCACTCCGTTATCCATGCCAACTAACTCTACTCAACTCATACACCTATTTTATCCCCCACCTTTTCCTTCGATTCATACTTTATGCTTAAGAAAAGTCAAATCAAAAAGTTAGGGCATGACAAGCCATATGTATTAATGGATGGTTTATAATCTTGTATGGTTTTGAGACTATTATATATATGATTTATTGTGATGTTTGTATATTTGTGATATGGATGAATAGAGG
Organism: Hura crepitans; assembly: GCA_948208565.1. NCBI lineage: Eukaryota > Viridiplantae > Streptophyta > Magnoliopsida > Malpighiales > Euphorbiaceae > Hura > Hura crepitans. The sequence goes on along the minus strand of CANXYI010331009.1, from coordinate 7,930 downwards.
ATGTTTTGTGTATGACGAATATGTAATATTTAAATTATGGGCATGTTGGATTATGTATAAATGAGGAATATTGAATATATGTTGTGATATTTGAGATGAGTTGATAATGTATTGGAGTGATCAGAAGGATCATAGAGTTTGGATGTGATATTTGGATGCTATTATAAGTGTATTTTATTATAGGTTACTATTTGGGCTATTGTGACACCCTTTACTAGATTTCTAAAGAAACCCGATAGGCGATGCACTTCTCGTCAGGTCACTTATCAAAGAATTTCCTCAGAGTTAAACTCCTTAACGCTTATGGATTGTTCTAGAAATTTATTAGGTATTGCTGAGATTTCCCATCTAATCCTTAAAGTGTGTTCATATATGGTCTGACAGACTTCAAAAACCCATTTAATGACACTTTACAAGTAATATAAAATTAGGCACCACAAAGGCTAGCTCGGTAACATACCAAAATTAATTTTTCACCTATTAAAAGCACTTCTATAGACAATCATTCCATTAAACTTCCATCTAAACCCTTCAAGTCCCTTAGTCAACATTAGCACACATAAAAAAATATATAAAATCATGCACACATAGGGCCTCAGGCCCGTAGTTATCAAAACCTCAAGTAACCCAAACTAACAAAGCGCCAGTTTATATACATCACATCAATTTTTTATAAATAGACATATATAGCCAATGCAACCTCTAAGCATGCAAACCCATACCTATAAAATTTACATGGGTGCTATTACCCAAAGAAAAGAAACTTTAGTTTCCCTTCAAAACTTGTATTGTCACACTGCATGATCACTGAGACTAGTCTACTTATCCTTGCTACCTATGCACTATAGCATGATTACACTGAGTATAAAATTGAGTGGTGAATTTAAACCATTCAAAACATGCCACATACATTAACACACATAAGCAAACATAAAACAGTGGTCTAGATATAGTGTATGGGTGATATGATAGGTGACTAATAGCATTCAGATGATATGCCATGTTTACTTTAAAATTACCAAAATGCCATTATTTTTTATTTACTAAATTTATCATCAATTATACTAGAGTTGTATTTTACTTTAATTTAATTCCATTTCATAGGCCTAACTAGGTAGACGACACTTACAAACATTAGACCAAGAGGGAACTGAAAAAGTTTGCAATGGCCTACATTTTAGACCCCGACGGCTACATCGACTTGATATAACTATAAGGATCAGTTCATAGGAACCTCTCAAAAAAAGAGCAACTATGCAAAGGTATCAATCTATAGACCTCCCAATGGCAATTTATCATGTCAAATTGTTCATCCTAGTTTGCCTAGTAGACTAGTGCAATGGCCTCTACAGGAACCTTTACCACTGCACTAGCCTAGTTTGATATATAGACAATCTTATAAACTAGTGTAGTGGCTCAATTATGAACCTCGATCACTACACCAACCCAACCTAATAAATAGACAGTCTAGCAACTACTAATATTTAAGTTATTCGATCAATCTATCTAGAGGGTGTCTAACTAATTAGACAATTAACTATATTTTAAGTTTATTTCTTTATTGAACATCTTTTTATAATATTCCAAGTTGAAAAATAGATAGTTATAATTTTTATTAGACAGTAGACTTTTGACTTTGATAGTTATAGCTTATTTTTAGCCCTACCGAACAATTATAGGTTAATTTTGTGAAATATTTTGGGGCACTATATCAGCATAATTATAGCCATATTAAATCTAGTATAATCCATTATTTTGGTACATTTATGAATATGATAAGCAATTATTTTAAACATAGACCCAAAATTCATTTAGACAGTTATAAGTTAATTTACAATTTTTCTATGGTAATTTTAGGTTAATTTTAGGTCCTTTTCAAGCCATTTTTTGTGCCAATTGCACTCATTGCCATATACTTTCATAGGCCTAAATCTAATATCATGTGTATATCTCAAATTGTCATAAAAAAGTGTTTTCCATTCTATGTCACATAAACATTACAAATTGGTTCAATTTAAAGTACTATTTTCATGCCACAATTAGCTCATTTAAACAATTTGAACTCATTATTTTAAGCCAATTTCAATGCTATTTTCCATGCCATTTCTTAATCTTAAAAGGTATTTGAATGCCATGCATTTCTTGCCTTATTACTCATGCATATTTACTTAAGTCATACAATATAAACATTGCAAAATCCATGCCAAATATGTCATGCCATATCACACACATACATATGTTATACCTTACCTTATTTTCATGCCATTTATCCTTGCATACCTCTCAACCAATATCCCTCAACTTGCCATACACATGCTTTTAATCACATTCAAGCACACATACACATATTTTAACACCACACAAGTATACTCACACATACACACAATGCCATTGCCATGCAAACTAGGCCATTGTACAACGTAGACATACCTCAGCCACACTTAGTTCACACACACAAAAGCGTTATTAGCTAATTTCTTAACCTACACCAAAAATGCCATCACTAACAAGTCCATTGCCACATAAATTGCCACAATAACTCTTCACACACTAAGCCTATATGCCAAGTAACCCTCTCAACCACACTAAGGCCCAATAGTACCACTCCTAGTTTCACTACATACAAGTATAATTCACGCATCTTACATGTCAAACAACTTAGAGCCCTTACCAAAATCACTTTTGCAAGCCATATACGCATACACAAGCCTATACATACCTCTCAACCAAAAGAGGACTAAGCCCTTCCATGCATTTCTTTCACCAAATTACCATTTTAAGCATGAATACCATACATGATTAACCTAATTACATGCCTAATTCATTAATTCACACACATTAGCTACATTTTCCACCATTTCCATACAAGGATTCTAAGTTTATTACATAGAAATTTCAACATCCATGTCTTGAATGTCTTAAATTCACATACCTTACTACTAAAAGAGATGGATACTTCACTTCAAGCTTGAAAGAGGCCAAAGCACAACTCTAATTGCCTTCACTCGTATACATGGCACCCTCCTTTCAAAATTCCTTGAAAAATCACACGAGTCCCTAAATAAAATTCCACACATATAGACATTCTTAAAATCACCAGATCCTCTAGGAAATAAATTAAAAAGAGGAAAGTCACATAAACACAAGAAGTTGCCTCTTAGCCTCATTTGATGTACACTTACACATACTTTGAATTTCTTTGAGCTTTAGGGACTCCTATGGCTCCTAATTCCTTGGAAATCCAATTCCTAATATATTATAATGATTTTTAGTGGTAATTAGCATGGGAAAAGATTGCAAAAAAAAAAACAAAAATGGTGGATGTTAGCTAAAAATGGCATTATGACAAAGGGAGGAGGAAGAAGGGAAAATGGGTGGGTGGTGGGTTAAGTTGCCATGTGGTTAACTAGGTGTCACTTTGAGCCCTTTTATAGTGGCTGAGGTGGCATTGGTAGGGCCACATGCCACCTAAACATCCCAAAATTACTCGATTTTGGTATAAAATTTGGGGAATTTTTAAAAATCACACGAACCTCAAAAAATTTGTGTTTATTTTAAAAATCTTTAATTAGTTCTATTTAGAGGGTTATAAAATTTCATGGCCAAATTCAACTGATAGGATAGTTAACCAACTATCTCGATTTACATGTAAAACTCTAAAATTAATAAAATTTAAAAACTACCTTCGAATTTAAAAATTCATTCACTAACGGGCTCAGCAAAATTTTTGACCTTCAATGTAAGGCATTTTCAAGTCTGTCTAAGCACATTTCGGGTCATTCTTGATCTGATTCCATTTCAGCTTACAGCCCACTAGGTTACAACCTAAAATAATTTATTAGTTCTACTAAATCTTTAAATTAAGTCAATTTCATCATTTTATGGCCCCTCAAAGTTTCATGACTAGTACCCCTACCTTGGGCCTCGTAAAGGTCATTCAACACTTTGAGAACGCTTTTTAGCCTTAGTGGTATTGTTCACGGAGCCTCGATTTATGGACATTATAACTAGTGCCCTTTGAGAACTATTATGTTGTCGGGTTTTGGACACGTTAATCTTTAATAGTATAACTATAGTGAGGTTGTTGTGAAGATTGGTTTTTATAACTTGAATGATAAGTTTTGCTTTTAGTGTGAGTTGTATATTATATGGAATATATGTAAGAAAAGATGTATTATAAGCTAGATGTTGGTCGTGTGTTACCACTCACTCACGTTTGATGAATGGATCGGGTAAGAGGTGTCATATACCTATTAAATAACGAATGTTATGCCAGTCTTTTGGCATTTATGCAAGGAACATATAATGAATTATTAGAGGTATACACAAACCATTAAGCTATGAACTTTAGTGACTAAAGTATGGTACTTTATGTTTTGTTTTTGCTCTAAAGATAAGTTTATGGGAAACTAGCATGTTATGCTTAAGTTAATTATTTATGATTCCTGACTATCATTTGTCCTCAATCAATTGACATGAAATGTATGCTACTAATTACATGATATGAGAATTTCAAATGTACACAAATTGTAATGCCTATGACCTGAAGCTCTGTGAACAGTGCCACAGGGCCTGAGACGTGCGCCGAGGTTACTAGGTCACTTGCACGTAGACTGAGACAATGGCACTGGTAATGAAACATCAAAGGCCTCTAAAATGGTAAAAAAGGCAAAATAAAAAAATTTAGTAGAAATATTAAAGTAGAAAGAAAAGATAATCAAGTCCTAATAAATCAAACAACTCACATCATAAATAGAAATTATGATGTTAGTATGCAAAGTAAAATAGACAAATGAACAAAATTAAAATGAAAAAGATAGTCAAATAAATACAAAAAAAATATTGTACAAATAAATTATCACATATAACTGGTAGATGGATAAAAGAGAAAGAAAAAATAAAAGAAATAGAAAAAAGGTCAATTGACCCTATAACACCTGTAAGTTTGAGTTTTATCAATAGTACCTTTAGGGCTACGTGATGTTCTCTGCAGTGTGGGGCATCACCACGAGTCTAGAAATGGGTTGTATTGGTCATAAAAATATGACGGGCCTAAAAATGGGTAAAATGAATGAATTAAAAAATTTAGTAGAACCAATAAATCATTTCAAGTAAAGAACAAGTGTATAAGGAGATAAAATGAGTTAATGCTGAGACAGCTTCGAGATATACCCAGGCAGACTCGAAAATACCATACCCTGAACCTTAAAAATTCCAATGAGTATGATGGAGAAGGAATTTTAATTTTATAAGGTCATTTGATATTTTTTTGAATATTTTTTTGATGAGTGAATAGTGTCAAAAAGTCAATTGTGGAATTGACTTGAAATTTTACGTAGGCCTTAGAGACACTAATTAAGGATTTCTAAAACTAAAATAAGTATTTTTAGAGGTCTAAAATTTTTTTTAATTTCTAAAGTTTAAAAAGGTATCAGGAGAAAACGAGCCGTCAGATCGCCACATGTCATGATCGGGGCCACCCACCTACCCCAATATAAGGGCCCACACATGTGTATGGATCAAATGTGTGAAAGCTTCATCTTCCACCTTTAAATCCTTAAATTCTCGTTGCCATTTTCTCTCTTCCCATTATTTTCTTCATTTTCTCTCTCCTCTCTCCACCAAATTTCACACAAATTATATGAATCTTGACCTCTATAGTCTCTAAAAGCCAAATCCTTTAACAAAAGCTAAAAATAGAGAAATTACACCTTGGTAAATACTATCAATTTCTTGTGTAAGTGTTTTTATTTCAATTTTTATTTTTGTTTTAGGTAGGTTGGGGTATTCTAAGAATAGCCATGGTCTTAGATTTCTATTTAGAGTTGTGTAGGATTTTTGAGAATTTTTCTAAGCTAGAAATGTGTATGTTTAGGTGCCAAAGAAGCCATTAAAGGAAGACAAGGTTTAAAGGCTTTAAGTAGTACATAAAAGGGTGTTTTCACACCCTAAGTATGTGGAATAGACTTAAATTTAGTATGTCATATGAATTGCCATGAAAATATGCATGTTTGGTGTATGGAATTACATGTTTATGGTGTTAGATATGACATTAAGGTAAGGTGATGATTTAGTGATGTTAATGAGGTCAAAATAAAAGGTTGTGCATGGTAATTTGGGAAGAAATTTAGTTATGTGTGCATGTGTGTATCATGGCCGAATGGCATGACATGGGTAATGATGCATATGGTATGTTAAGTATGATAATGGTATGTAAATAAGGTGTGTAAAACATACATGAAATGGATAATGACATTTAGATATATGGCATGAAATCTTAGCAAAATAAATGGCCTAATCGAGTATGTAAAGTGTACCTAAATAATAACTAATAAATTGATGTGTATATGTGCATTCTTTGGTGGCTTGAGTATGAAATATGTTGCGTACAAGATTATGTAAGGAAATAATGCACTAGCAATGATTCTAGAGTTGGTATGGTTGGTACCATAAAAGACCAAAAAACTAGAATTGACCAAATAAATAGTAACATGCTCATAAACTCACCAAATGAATTGTAACTTTTACGATGATGGGTAAAACATGACATTTTATGTGCAATGTTGCATGTGGTGTGATTTCACGACACAATAGACATACGATCTAGTAAAAATAAGAAAAACTATTTTGAATTGGTAATGAATAGTAATTTGGCCCATCAATTAGACACCTACTAGATAGGTTGACTAGTTAACTAGGGAAGTAGCAGTTGTTAGGCAGTTTGATCCTCCTAGGGCCACTGTTGTCAGTTGGATATGGTAGGTGCAGCTGCCAAGGTTCTTAGATGAACCCTAGACACTCGAGTATTAGGAGGTCCACCTGGGTTGATCCCTACTACCTATTTGATATTTGTGGACATTGGGAGGCCCTACGGGGCTGATCCCTGCTATCCCATTTATAGATATTGGGAGGTCTACACACTGATCCCTACTATCTACCAGTCCTGTATTAGGAGGTCCATGGACTAATCCATGGTATCAGGATAGGTAGGTACAGCTACCGAGGTCTAAAATGTGGACCAATGCATATGATAGATGTCGCTATCCGATGTCTTAAAGTGTTGTTTGTCTGGTATGGGCCTAAAATATATTAAACTTGACCTTGATTATAAATATATGGACTTTAATTTGATGAAAGAACTAGAAATAGTTGAATAAGGTAATTTACATCTAGACTGATGTGCTGCATAGCACATATGTGTGCTTGCATGTGTGACATACTTTATTTTATCTATTCCACCACTGAGTTTATACTCAGAATGTTGGTGTTTCGATGCGCATGCCATAGATCTATTAGCTTATCAACTTTAGTAGGAGCTAGTGTAGCTAACTCAGAGTCTTTGGGTACCTTTTTGTTACCCTTTTGGTTTAGTAGATAAGCACTCATGTATAGTAAGGTAAAGTGGGTAGTGTATATAAAGTGTATAGAACTGAGTTAGTAATATTACATGGTTATATAAATCGGGTTATGGATATATATGAATATGCATGCTTGTGTTCATTTGTTTATGGGTTTGAGACCCTATGTCTTATGTGTGTGGTTGACTAATGATACTTAGGGGACCAGAAGGGTCCAAGAGTTGAATGTTGGATTGGAATGGTTTTAGAAGTGTTTTTCATGTAGGAAAATTTTGGCATTTTCACTCGGGTAGCTGTTACGCTGCCTGATTTTCTAGAAATGGTCAACAGTAGTAATTTGGTGTTTTAACAAAATAAAATAGGCAGTAGTAAAAGATTAATTAGACAAAAACACTATAAGAGTAAGCTAGGTCAAAGTTGGCCAAAGTTGTATAAGTGTCAAATGAAAGGTCCCTAAGGGAAATCCAAGGATGGGCGACCTCATGAAAAGTAGCACTCTTTACTTGTTTCCCTCGAGAATGGGTAGTGGGTGTTACATTTTGTGGTATCAGAGTAGGTTTAGGTATTCCTAA
>CANXYI010330920.1:0-20356 GCA_948208565.1 Hura crepitans | reverse complement strand
TGACTGGAGTTCAGACGTGTGCTCTTCCGATCTTTTTATTAGTCCGTGTGGACTTGCTTTGCTTATATTCTTTTGGTCCGTGCAAACTTTTGCTTTCAAATTTTGGTCCGTGCGGACTTTGTGAGCTAGGTCCTAATTCTCAATTGCTTGCTTTTTGTAGACCCATCTCAAGTGTGGGGGCACTCTTTCTAGTCCACAATAGAGGTATTCCATCATACCTATGGTGGTGAAGAACAAGGTGTGAATGATAGGTTTTTAAACTTTCATTGATCACCTTATTGGTGGAGATTTTTGTCGTGACCTCCAAGCCTTGCGAGCTTTGCTAGATAGGTGGATGGACACCACCCATACCTTCCACATGTCCTTTGATGAGCTAAAAACCATGCCATTCAATTGGGCATTCATTATCGGGGCACCCTGTACTAGTCGTGCCATTACTTTCGATGCTTGCTATCAGTATCCTTCCCTGCAGCTGCTAGAGGTGAAAGAATTACTAGGATTTGTGCCTCAGGACCGGTCCGGTAGTATTTGTTACACTAACCTTTAGGAGAGGTGGGTGAAGAGTCTCCTTTAAGTGAGCTGGAGGTGGATTAATATGTACGTTGTTTCATCTTATACCTACTGGGCACCACCTTGTTTGCTAATGCCAATGGCACCATGAGTTAGAGCTTCCTCCTAGTGTTGAAGGAAGTAGACAAGATAGGAAGTTAGAACTAGTGCAACTCCTCCCTGGGGTGGATATTCTGAAGTCTAGACATGGCTGTATAAACTTAGAAGAGTCATTATTTCATTCAGGGCTTTGTGTCTAGTGTCTTGGTAAGCCAATTCTCTCTTTTTTCCTTATTCTTTTTTCTTTGAGATTTTATTACTGACTTGCTCCTTTTGTTATCCTTAGGTCTGGGCTTATGAGCTTCATTTGTTAGCTCATCCTTGTGAACTTGATGTGCCACGGTGCTACCCTGTGATAGATAGGTAGGTTCGGCCTACCTCGGGTCTATGGAATGCGGCGTCCTTGATGCAACATCATTAGTATCTCAGCTCATATGCCTAGACAGATATAAGTAATTCCTGCAAAAAAAAATATTTCTTTCAGTAATTGTTTATGTGTTACTAGTACTTACCGTGTAGGATGACTTGGCCTAGTGGGTCTTCCCCATTGATGAATTACCTCCCCCTCTGCACTTTGTTCAGGGCTTGTCCTTCCACCATATGTTGCTGACTCCTCCTAAAATGTACTATTGGTTTTTAGGAGAAAGAGTAGTCAGTTGGCATTTGGGTCCTGATGTGTGTCTCATCCCTCTGGACCCTCTTGAGTCTATGCTATTCGAGAGGTACATCGATGACTTGGACTTTGTGCAAGGGATGACCGTCGGGATCCTTAGAGCCATATTGGTGGAGGATGGTGATAAAGGTTATGCTCTATAGGCTGCGCCTCACCTACTTTCTTAGGTTCCCTATACTTCTAGGCCTCTTCCTCATTAGGTAAAATTCTTGTGTTTTGCTATCTCTTCCGTGATGTTTTCTTAACTTGTATATTTTTGTGTCGTAGCCTACTGCTGCCCCTGGGGCTAGTCCATCTTCCTCAAGAAAGTGACCAAGGACCATGTCCAGTTCTCTAGGTTCACAATTCTCACCTCTTTTGACCTATGCTCTGGGATCATCAGCTGGTCTGGCATCTTCTCCTGGCAAGGTGATAAGATCCTCACCTGTTTTTTACTCTGTAATAGCCTCCGACCACTTTAAATCTTCCTTCAATAACATAAAAGTAATACACACAGTATACTCCTCCTAGAGACATTTCAACTACTACATAATCCTAATCATTTGATCCAGCCAATACTCGGCTCTACTTGACTCATGTAGCTCCTTACCCTTGAAGTACTCAGCTCCATTCTTTAGTTACTATTCTTTGTACATCTTCTAAAAAGCTTGCTACTCTTAAGGTACTAGAGGTGGAGTTGTGTGTACCATAGCAACTGTAGCAGCAGTAGCCGTAGCAGCTGCTATCGCCTGCCTGCCTGACTCCAACATTGTCTTTAGCCAAGCTGACTGACCTTACTATCCATGTGTAGCATGTCTTATGTGACTGGAAGTTAAATACTCTAGTTGTGCCCCTTCTTGTGCCATAGTCGTAGGCACATGGCTCTCTATTTCTTCTTCTTCACTTTGGGTAGTACTATGACTCATCTCTATATCAATAGGTAAGAGAAATATATTATAAACCCCACATGTAAAATGTTATGATGTAAACATACTACAGTGCTCTTGTGTAACCCATAGGTCTAAAGCAAAGCCTAAACTAGAGCTCTGATACTACTAAGTGTGACACCCTCTACTCAATCTATACACTAGACCCAAATAGAGAACGTGCACGTATATCGATATCTGATTCTACTACCCATAAAGACCTAAAGTAATTAAAAATTTTATTAATTAAATAATTTCTTTACTTATAAAGTTATAAAAACATTAAAAACCATTTGGCATGCTTTTCGAGGCAATTAATAGGGTCATCTTGTCAAAAATCCAGCAGCATAATGACTATACTAGGACACTTTCCCAAAGAGTAAACCTATTAAAAACACTTCTATAAAGACATACAACACATCTCAACTCTAGATGGGTTTTCCTGACCCTCTAAACTCATAAAAAAAACATAGAGCCTCAGGCTCAACATTAGAAAACATTCTCACATGCAATATCATGAGTTATCACACAATCTATGCGAGAAAATAAAGCTTTTACAATAATACAATTTTAGTTACAAAACTAACCCATAGTTTATAGATTAGGCCTAATACCTCTGGAATCATAAGAGCAACACTAATAATATTTACATCAACATCATTTTACAAAAAAGAAACCAAAAGTACCTAAGAAGGACAACCTTCACATTCTCATGTTAGGTAAAAGCTTTGACTCTAATCTGCTGCTCCATTACCTAATCATCTCAAATAGGCAATACGTTAAGTTTTCATTTAGTGGTGTAATCACTTTCACTTTGAAAATGCCAGTTTAAGCATACATTTATGCAATACATGTCAAGTTAATCATTTACTATCATACATATACACATATTATGAATATCACATAATTATGCAATTATAGCACATACTTGCCTTTAAAAGCACAAAAGCCATATTATGTCCATAGTCATAACATGGTTACCCTTAACATAAATAAAAATCAACCATACACATAAAATATTCATATATTGGTTAAAAACATACCCATAATCCATTATACATTATAACGAGAATAACAACATGCATTTCGACCTATAACCACACATAAGCACTAATATCACATGTTCGGGTTTTATAACCCTATATACATCAATACATCAATTTATGAGTATTAAACTCTACATCATACCATCTGTATCATATTAATAGGTTTAACCCAACATTTTATCAAAATTGCCAATGTCATGTATAATGCATCATTCAAGTTGCAAATAACATTATTTTACTTTTAACTTATGCTTATATCACAATTATCCTTATTTTATGTTTAACTCATGCCCATACTAAAGTGACAACTATCCAAGGCTAGATAATGAATATCGTTGGCCCGAAGGCCTCGCACCTAAAGGTGATAAATGTTGCACCCGAAGGCACTAGTCTCCGAAGATATGAAAACATATTGGCTCGTAGGTCTCGCTCCTGAAGATGATAAACATTAGCTCTAAAAGCCTCATGCCTATTGACACTTAAACATTGACTTGTAGGTCTCATACCTGAAGGTAACATTACAGCTACTAGATCTTAGTTGACTGGTCAACCTCTCCAAACTAGGTTATCTAACTATATAGGCATTATTAAACTTGTCAATTATCTCATTTTATCCATTTTAAATGTATAACATTGTTTATGTCTCAACTTGCATAAACTATTCACATTGGCCTTTTTGCATATTAATAAGGCCTAAACTCTCATGCTAAGCAGCATGTGTCACATAATACGTAGCATAGACAAATTAGGCTTACATAAGCTCAAAAACAATAAAAGGTCATATTGCCTAGGCATAAAAGCTAGAAATATCATCCGGCATCATAATCACATATTATACCATTACATTTATCATTAACATGCAATATAATGCCTAATGCATCATGGTTATGCATAATGATCACATTTTGCATTACTTGCCATTTTACCCATATATTGATATTTAGTGATTTATCAACCTTTAGTGTCCATTAGAGGGCAAAAATATATATCTGAAACAAAAATGGCATCAACTACTTCTTATAGCCCATACTTAAGCAAATAAACATATCATGCTTCTCACATTCACATATTAGTCATCTTTATGTTTCATTACTGATATATGCATTTATACCTATAAAGTTGCCAAATTCACACTATTCACTCATATAATGCTTCGGCTATCACTAAGCACACACACACATCCTAGTTGTCACATGTGCACACTCAGAATGGCATTTAAGCACCAAAACATGCTATTAAGTCATTCACATACAAAAGTCATAAATTGCCCATATGGCTTACATACATAGAGTTTCGGCCTCTAATGTGTAAGGCCACCATATCACATGCATAATTAATTTTAATCATCATACAACATATATGGATACTCAAGTCGCATCTTTTAATGCAAAACCATTATTTATGGTCATACATGCATTAATATGCCTTAATGGCTCATTTTAGCCATAATGTTACATACAGGTGCATACAATCATCTATTGACCATTCAACCACCTATTTTCATGATTAGCATCTCATTCATGCCATATATAAACATCTATTAATGATACACACACATGTGCACATTAAGCATATATTACATGCTAAAATGCATAAATTCACATAATGCATTTATTTCTTAATTTCACCATAAATATGCATCACACATGTATAACAAGGTCTCAGCTAGCACATTATATGTATTAACATGCATTCATCATCCATGAATGTCATTCATGCCCAAAATGCAATTAGACTGATCCATGAATGATTAGGCAAAAGTTAAATGAAAGGCCCTAGGGAAATCCAAGGATAGGTGACCTCACGGGAAGTAGTACGTCCTACCTATTTTCTAGTGGAAATGGGTAAGGGTGTTACAATTTATGTAAAGCATTTATGTCACCTTTTCACTTAGAGAAATAAGCTGTAATATTCATAATATACAACAAGCATAAGTGTTATCAATACATCCAAAAATTGGGTCATTTATTAATTGAGGTTTGACCTAACAATTACGTAATTCCATAGGAATTGGTGATAATGCCCAACTCCCATCTCTAAGAGATTGGCCTTTGTTAAAATACATTTTCCATATAACTTTTATTAAAGAAAACTCAAAACCATTTTATTAAGAAAACACCAATTAATTAGGTAGAAAATCATTTAGGTGAGGTTAGGCTTTTGATGTGTAAAATGAGTTATTAAACTACCTATTACAACCTAAAATAGACAAGAGAAATAAAGGGTATATAACTAAATAAAAAAATTAAGAGTAAGATGTTTGGTCCCATCTCAGCATCATCAAGTTCACACGGACTCATTACAACTCTAGTCTATGTCCAGCAGACTACTATGTCATGCCACACATGTCCGTCTGAACCTCTAATCCAATAAGAATGATAAATCTTACACCACTCAAGGTAATGAGGTTAGTAACACAAAAAGAGGTCCGTGAGGACCTAATAACAGAATAGTAACATCATGTGTAATACAAATATGAATGGTCATATACATGCCTATATGATGATTATTACTAAAGGAATGATGAATTAATTATACAAAGTAAAACATAAAGATAAATACAGATATTCATTACAACTAGAATTCATAACATACGTCCATGCATACTACACTCCTTGTGAAAGGGAGTCTGCGCAGACTACAAAATAGGATAAGCATACATGAAATATAAATATTCATGAGGACTAGAATCCTTGTGAAAGAGAGTCCATACGAACCTTACATTAATTCCAAACTATCAATAACATGCATGTTAAGGAATAGAATAGTCATACAATATGATAAAATCATATAAAAATGTCAATATGATAAATAAAATACATTAAAACATGGTATAGGAAGCAAATAGAAAATTGTTATCAAATAATAGTCCACGCGAACATCAAATCATACACATATCAATATATTAAGTCTGTGTAGACCTTGTTATGCCTTAAGATAAGTCCATGTGATTAGGATGTCAATTATAGAATGATTACATCATTTTAATAATCAATTACATATAATTAAACAGCTTAAAACAACAACCTCCTCTAATAATCAATATAAGGATTACATAGAATCTCCTCATATGATGATTAATCCTATCAGGTCATCGGTTCATAGAGATAATACAACCAAATGAATGGACAAGATGAGCCTTAGATATTACCTTATAAATAAGCTTTAAGCAATAACGTAAAAGGTTGGATTCTGGAAAGGGTTATGATTTTGGTGTGGGCTAAAGGTCTAATATAGTAAATCCTACTTTAGAGACCTCTCCTGGACTCTCGAAATAGTAGTTTTAGAGCTTACTAACTACCTCCCTCTTAGCTCCTTTGCTCCCTCCTCTTTCTCTCTTAAAAAGGGTATTTATATGCTTGGTGGGTACTTTTGCCATCCAAAAGAGGCAGAGTTATTATAGGATTAAGAGATAGAGTTCAAATAGGAAGATCACACTTTTAGAAGATTTTCTTCAGCAAGTCTATACAAACTTTTGGTGCTGAGTCCATATGGACCTAGGATTTAGGTCCACCCTAATGGTTTATAGGCCTTAGGCTTAGTTTTGGGTAGAGTCTATTGTAGTCCATGTGAACAAAGGCTTTGGCTTATCTAGGAAAACCTTAGGCCATGGGCTTATTATTCTAGTCTGAGTCTTGATTAATAGGTGCAGACCTTGTGGCATCAAGTCCAAGAGGACTTATAACAAGTTGGTGCAAGCAGACTTATTTTCTAGGTTGCTTGCTTTGTTGCTTAAGCCTATCTATGGTTATCATCATATGCCCAAAAGTAGGGTGTTTATAGTATGTTATTGTGATAAATGTATAATTGGTTGGAAAACGCTTAAATATGGCTATCAAATTGTGGTTTGGTATATGAGCTTGTTATTATGTGCAATTGTTATAGAATTGAATGCCTTGACATGGTGGACATGAGGTGGCTGCATGGCTTATTAATTATGTTTTAAGATTACTAAATGCACATATGGTTTAAAATGATATTATGAGTTAGATAATGATAGTATGGTGATTGTTTATGAATAAGAGTAATATTAATCTAAACATGTGTATGTTTTAGTGGTAATAATGCTAAGTGTATGATAAGATCCTAATATATTAAACATATTAGAAATAGAGGATTTCTTACAAGTGTTCTTATCATGTTGTGGTCAAATGGCCCAAAGGATATGCCTTGATGTTGTTTTGTACAAATATGGGACATGAAAGTTATAGGTGTAGGCTAAGTGATGGTCGAATGGTCTTTTGGTTTTGTTGATATGGTGATGTGGTTAAATAGCTTATACTATGAAATAAATGTTGTAAACAAGTATAAATAAGTGTATGTATGAAAAATAAGTGATATTGTGAATGCATAATAGGTGCTAGATGAATGGGTCATAATGTGTACTGATATTATTAAAATGAAATGTGTTATAAGTAAAGATATTTATTGTAATTAAATGTTAAGATATGTAATAAGGTTCTAATGTAATTATGCTTTAAATAGAAAGATTGTTTAATTTGGTGTTTTAGCCATGTGGTGGCCGAATGGCCTAACTGGTATGGACATAAGTTTAATATATTAAATGAACAAATGGCTTATGTAAAAATGGGTTATATGATATTTAAGAGCATGTAAAAGTATATGTAGTGTGTATGGTTATACTATTCTTTCAATGAATATTAAGCATGTAGTAGTATCTAATGAATATAATGAACCAAAAGCATAATTTGACATCATACATGACCTTATTATGCCATTTTAAGATTTTATTTAAAAAAAGTTGAACATGTCTATTTATATTAGAGGCATGATAAGACAAAAGAAAGATGATGACATTGTTCTTTCTTGCATGGCCAAAAGGCCCATATGGATTATGATGATGCTTAAATCCTACATCAAGTGGCTTTGAGGTAATGATGCAAATAAATGAGATATAAGATTAATATAATTAAAATGAAAGGTACGTTATGATCAAAGAAAGAGCTATAAATGCATGAAAAGTGTATACATAAGATATAATGGTTTAGATGCTCAAATTGCATGAATGCTTTACAAGAAAAAGGCTTATGCCTTAAGTGATGATTATGGCAATGTAATGTCTGAATGATGACATATATGATGATGATAAGATCAAAGTGATTTAATTTACTCTATGAGGTTATATTATAACCAATTTAATAAAAGTCAATTTAAAACCACCTAAAAAGGAAAAATATAAATAAATTTGTTGTTTAACCCATACAATTAGACAATTTAGATTGGATAGATTGACATGTCAACTAGGGATAGATAGTTGCTACTAATGTACCTTAGTATCTTAGTATGACCTTCAGGTCCAGATTATAACCTTTGGGTCTAGTATGACCTTCGAGTCTAGTATGACCTCTGTGGTCCAATATGGCCTCCATGGCCCCGTATGGCCTCTATAGCCTAGATAGTCCTATTATCTAGTTTCATGCCATTTTTTCTTAAGTATAGGTATAACAAAATTTTAATATAATAAGACTTAAGAAGATCAATGTTTGAAATCAACGAACAAGAAATCTATTGGTTGCAATATTGATTCTTATGTATGGTACAGTATGGTGCTCATGTTTTTGGATTTGCAGCTTGTATGTGTATTTATTATACTACCTATGTTCTTCGTTATGTCATAACAGTTCCAATTGCACAAAGGCATGTGAATGTATAAATATGTTGGGTACATGACTCTTATATATGGGAAATTAAAATAATCCATAATGCTAAATAGATAAATAAAGGCTAAAGCTTAAGATTAATCATATACATAAATCAAATCTATATATGTTGATATTATTATTATACTTGTGCATGTATTATGACATTAGATTACATGTCTAACTTACACATTCATATATGTATGTGGCTGCTAAAAATTCACCATACCTATAATATACCTGCTATAGTATGACTTATGTGTACATAATTGAACCACTATTTTAGTATATGGTAATAATACATGATATATATATATATATATATATATATATATATATATATATATATATATATATATATTGTAACACCCAAAAAATCTCAATGTTATGAATAGACTTCTTGGGACTGAATAGTGAATGGAAGTATTAATCATAACATAACTTTGGGTGAAGTTTGAAGTCAAAACGAAGTCATTTAGGTGATTAAAAATGATAATTAATGTTTACAGCAGTGTCACATAAATAGTGACCTAATTTTTGCCGAACCGTAAAAATATTCAAAAGTTGCTAAAAAAAATTTTAGGATTAGTGCAACTTGATACTCAAATATTCCAAATAGTCCATTGACACTGTAATTGGAATTTTTTAAGTTCAAAAAATATTTTTACTAAATTAGGAAAAATAAAATAATGGCATTCTATTCGATTTTTCCTATTTTTTGAACTCTGATTTTTAAAGGGTTAAAAAGCATTAATTATAAGATTTTAAGTGAGGCTAATTTAGATTAATTGAGGGTAATTGGAGTGGAACTAATAAAGGAAAAAGCTGAGGGATTTAAGAGGAAATTTGTCCATACTATAAAAGAGGTTAAAGCTTATTATTTTAGTCAATATGTGAATAATTCCTCTTCTACCTCTCCTCTCTCTAATTGTCGACGCACTCCACCTCCATGGGAGTGTGACTTTTTCACCTTCCAACCCTTAAATCTCTCTAATCTCTCACACCCAATTAAAACCCCCAAGCCTCTATGACTCTTAGAAGCTAGTAAAAGTGTGAAATCATAGAAAAACTGAAAGATTTGCTCAAAATTAAGTCTCAATAAAAAATGACCATTTTTTGTTCTTTTTTGAGTTCCAATATTTTTCCCATGTTCTATAGGTGCCTAAAAGTCTATCTATATGGTCTGATTTAATTTTAGAAGCATATTTAAATTCATACAATTTTTACAAAATCAAATATGTAATTGGCAGTTGATCCAAGTGAGAATCAAAAGGATAAGGGTAAGGCGAAGGTGTGAGTGTGGTCATAATCACTTGTTGAACTCATTGAAAGTGAAATTTTGAAAATATAATGAGTGTATGTGTGTGTGTGCAAGTGTATATGTTGGATATGGAAAATGTGATACTTAATGTAATTAATACATATATGTGTGCTATTTGTTTGTTTTATTAAGTGAAAATAAAATATTGGAATGATGAGGAAATGAATGGCGTGTGTGTGTGTGTGTGTGTGTGTGTGTGTGGTAGGCTGAAATTGGCCTTATGCTTGGTATGTGAATGTTGTTAATATGAGTGAGGTTAAAATGTCATAAATGAGTAGTTATGTCTTATAATGGTTTTGGTAGATTGAATGCTATATGTGTGATGTTGCAAGTGAATGGAATTGGGAGTTACTAGCTTTGAGGTTGGTATGGCCGAATGGCCTATAAATGGAATGATTGTATGTGAATTTATGTTTAATATACTTATGATGGATATGGTTAAATATATATAAAGAATTTTTTAGCAGGGTTGATCGAATGATAAAGGAGCAAGAAAATGCATGTTTTAGGATGCTTTATGGTGTGGGTAGTATGAATGTATAAATGTTATTATATGTGTGTATGAGTTAAAGAGTTAATGTAGGTGAGAATGCTAAAAAGGTGTGTGTATACATATTATGGCCGAATGGCCTATGAGTTTCATTGTAGTTGTATTCTTGATTCTTGCATGCCTAATAGGTTGGATTTGAATTTATATGAGGTATTTGAGACATAATGGGTTGAAATTTTGTGATGAATTGAAAATTTGTGATGAAGGCCAAATGTTTTTCTTTTGATGAAATCATGCTTATTATGATTGCTATGTACCATGAGAGGATGTATAATAGCATGAGTAATATTGATACCATTTTAATGATGCATATAAGTTGTTATATGTAATGTTTTGTACTTTGACATGGTAAATATGAGAATAATAAACATAGTTTTTTGGTTGGTCATTTATTGGTCGAACAATCATGTTTAATTTAATTAAGCTATTTAAATTGGTTTAACAAGAAAAGTAAAATATGGTGATTGGCCCATGCTAGTTAACAACCTAGATTGGATAGGTTGATCAGTCAACTAGGTGTTCAGTAGCTGCTAGGACACTTCAGTGTCTTTTTGATGACCTTTAGGTTCTGTAATGACCTATAGGTCCATATTACAAACTTTGGTCCAAAAATGACTTTCAAGTTCAGTAATGACCTTCGAGTCCGGTATAAGGGGCCTTAGTGATCCAAATGGCCTTAGTGGCCCAGTGTCCCCATTATCCAGTATAAATAAGTGTTTTCCTAAGTATAGGCATTAATTTACATAAAGGACTAAGTTGTTAATTGTTGAAATATTAGGTTACATTGTTATGTTTAAATATGGACATTAAGATGAATGTTTATATTTATAAAGTTGTTGCATACTTATATAAATTGTTTTGTTATAAGTATGACAAAAGCATGTAAGAATGTAGCCATATACTTGTAATTTACCAGTTCGTTTACATATTCTTGCTAATGCATAAGCACCTTAAATTTCCTTAATTTCACCATTAAGCAAATTTGCTTAGCGTATTGTTTTATTTGTGATGCATAGGTTGAAGAACCATATTAGAGTCAAAGCCTTGAAATTGTTATAGATCATAATCAAGCTACTTTTTAGGTATTTTGCTGATTTGTATATGTTGTTTTTGTGATGTAAATGGTTAGATGGCACTTGTATGTAAAATAAGATGGATTGGACCTAATCAGGGATTATTATTATTTTGTAATTATTCAAACAAGCTTTAAAATGTATTTTATTGCTTATTTATAAATTTTTTTCTAAGATTGAGTTGTTTTGTTATCGTGGATGGTCAAGAGGACCAAAATGATGTTGAGAATGAGATGAATGAAATATAGAAGTGTTGTTTTCATATGTAGATTGCTATTCATTTTTGGATAGTGCATCGGTATAGCTATTATGCTACCGAATTTTTGACACGAGGATTTCTAAAATGAATGTAGCTTGCTAAACGGATTTTAAATATTTTAAGAGTTATATTTTTAAGTCTTCAATTCTAAATGGAACAAGATTTGAAAAAGGTTTTAATTTATTGAAATTTTTGAGTAACGATATATAGGATAAGTAAGTTCGATAACACATTTTTGTGCACATCCCTTTTTCAGGTTCGGCAACCAAATCAAGTAAAGAATGTCAAATTTGCTGGTATCAGAGCTAGTTTAGGCATTCCTTGATGACTAAGGGTTATGTATAAGTGCCATTAGCTTAGAAATTTGCATCACATGATAATATAGTGTTGAGGCTTTTAATCTATTCTTTTGCCTACAACTTACGATGAGTTCAAATACACCTCCTAACAAGGAAAAGGTCAAGAGCCATTCTCCGACTACACTTGGGCAAAAATTTGGCTGAGCTATGTCTACCTCTAAAAGTGATGCTAAGCAAGCATCCTTAACTACACAAGTACCACCAGTGTTCTTTAGGCAGATGTTGGATTTATTGAGATAGGCCATAGAGGTAGCACATCCACTGCCTCCACCATTTTAGTAGTCACCTCTAGCACCACAAGCTCTTCAAAAGACCTATCTTGAGTGATCAAGAAGATGGGAGCCAAAGATTTTAAAGGAAGAGGTATTGCAGATGCAAAGGTAGTAAAGTACTAGTTAGATAGAACCACTAGAATTTTGCAGCAGCTTAAGTGCACACCAAAAGAGAAAGTTATTTGTGCCACTTCTTTGTTGCAAGAAGAAGCATTTAAGTGGTGGGAAGCTCTAACAGAACACAAGAATTAGGATAACTTGACATAGGATTACTTCTTAGAGGAATTTTAGAAGAAGTACATTTTTTAGTAGTACTTGGATGCCAAAAGAGTTTGTTGACCTTAAGTAGGGACAAAGGTCAATACCTAAGTATGAGAAGGATTTTTCCATGTTAAATAGATATTCCAAGGATGTAGTTCAGACAGAAGTTTACAGATGCAAGAAATTCGAGAAGAGGCTTAATATGGAGATCAAGGTGAACATAGCTCTTAAGAAGATTAGAGACTTCTCTAAACTGGTATCAGCTTGCCTTGTGGTAGTGGAAGTATAGAAGTAGAAAATAGAATTCTACCAAAAAAAGAGATCATACGATTAGGGATTAGCTAGTGCAGCTCAGTATTCAGATAAAAAGTTCAAAGGAAATCAATCAAGAGCACCACAGCAAACCTAGAAGCAGGGTCAATCTCAAAGACAAAGATAGGGAACACAGAGCAAGTCAAGATAGTAATAGTCTTAGGTTGCTAGCATTCCAGTTACTCCAGCTCAGAGTAATCAGTGGTCCAAGTGTCAGACCTGCCATAGGAGACACAAGGGGGAGTGCTAGAGATCAAAGCTAGGAGTCTATTTTGGATGTGGTGTAACAGGCCATTTCATCAAGGATTGCCTGAAACATCTAAGGGTGGGCAAGGATCTACACTTGGTTCAGTTAGAGGACAAAAAAGGGATCGAGGTGAGAAGACAGCAAGTACTCAAAGAGGCAGAGCTAAGAGCTAAGCTGAGACTAGAGTGCTTGTCAGGCAGTATGCCATCAAAGTTAGAGAGGAGACTAACTCGCCCGATCTAATTACAAGTACCTTTCTTCTCTTTGATTCTTATGCTTATGGAGTCTACACACTCATATATATGCACTACATTGATATAAACTGGGGGTTAGCATTAGAAAACCTTGGCATAGAGATTATGGTTAGTAACCCTCTACAAAGAATGTCCCTTGACAATACAAGGACATCAGTTTTTGGCCAATCTCATTGAGCTACCTTTTGATGAGTTTGACTTGATCTTAGGCATAGATTAGTTGTCTAAGTATCAAGTGGTCATAGATTATAGACAAAAGCAAATATCTCTCAAAGTTAATAGTGGAACTGAGATCATAATGGTTAGTGAGAGAATGGATTTTCTCTCTAGTATGATATTAGCTATTACAGCTAGATAGATGTTGAGAAAGGATTGTTAGGCTTTCTTGGCACATGTATATGATGTCAATAAGGAAAAAGCCAAATGCTAGTGCAATAACAATAGTGTTAGAGTATGCAAATGTTTTTCCTAAAAAGTTACCCAATTCACCACCAAAATGGGAACTCGAGTTCAGCATAGAGGTTTTAATTGGCACCGCTCTGGTGTCTATAACTCCATATAGAATAGCTCCTATAGAGTTAAAGGAGTTGAAGGTTTAGTTACAAGAGTTACTCAATAAAGGTTTTATAAGATCAAGTGTACCACCTCAGGGAGCACCAATTTTATTTGTTAAAAAGAATAGTGGTTCTCTGCATCTGTGTGTGGATTACAAATAGCTGAACAAAGTGACCATCAAGAACAAGTATCCTCTACCAAGGATAGATGATTTGTTTGATTAGCTTAAAGGAGCTAGAGTATTTTCTAAGATCGATTTAAGGCCCGGTTATTACCAGTTGACGGTTAAAGAGGCTAATATGGCCAAGACTACTTTCAGGACACGTTATAGCTATTATGAGTTTTTGGTAATGCCACTTAGGCTTACTAATGCTCTTGCAACCTCTATGGATCTCATGAATTGAGTCTTTTAACCTTTCATAAATTAGTTTATGGTGGTCTTTATTAATGATATCTTGGTATACTTAGAGAGTAAGAAAAAACACAAACAGCATTTGAGAATTGTTCTTTAAGTTCTACGAGATGAGAAGCTCTATGCCAAACTTAGTAAGTGTGAGTTTTGGCTTAGTGAGATGTCTTTCTTGGGACATATAGCTTTTGTAGAAGGTATCCGAGTAGATCCTAGTAAGATACAAGCTATTATGGAATGGAAGTCATCCAAAAACACAATAAAGATCAAAAATTTCCTTGGTTTGGCTAGATATTACAGACGGTTTGTTAAAGGTTTCTCCTTAATTGTAGCACTTATTACTCGACTATTGAGGAAAGATGGGAAGTTATTTGGGATGGTCAGGAGAGTTTTGACAAGCTAAAAGCCATGTTTATAGAAGCTTCTATCCTTGTATAGCCAGTGTCAAGGAAGGATTTTACTATCTATAGTGATACATCTCATAATAGGTTGGGATTTTTTCTAATGCAAGAAGGCAAGGTCATTACTTATGCTTTAAGATAGTTGAAGCCACATGAGAAAAACTACCATACTCATAATCTGAAGCTTACAGAAATTGTTTTTTCTTTGAAGATTTTGAGACACTATCTCTACAGTGAAAAGTGTGATATTTACACAGATCACAAGAGTTTGAAGTATCTTCCTACCTAGAAGGAGCTGAATTTGAGATAGAGATGATGGATGGAATTGATCAAGGATTATGATTACTTAATTGATTATCATCTAGGAAAAGCTAATATTGTGGTGAATGCTCTTAGCAGGAAGTTTATGCTAGCCATGAGAGCCATGAATGTCAAATCACAACTCATGGGTGATGATACTTTATTGGCAAAGTTATAAGTGAAGCCTAGTTTGCTGCAACAAGCAAACTATTCTCAGAAGGATGATCATAAGTTAATGAGACTGATTAGTGCCATTTAAAAAGGTAAGCCTACTGAGTATGAAATCAACATTGATGGTTATTTGTACTACCACGATAGGATATGTGAACTAGATGTAGAAGAGTTAAGGAAGTAGATTCTATAGGAAGCTTACAATGTTCCTTATGCTATGTATCCTGGTAGCACCAAGATGTACCAAGATCTGAAGTTATCTTATTGGTTGCCGAGTATGAAAAGAGATGTGTTAGAGTTTGTGACCAAGTGCCTCACATGTTAGTAAGTGAATGTTGAGCATCAGGTTCCCTCTAGATTGCTTAATCCTATAGCAATTCCTAAGTGGAAGTGAGATAGGGTCACAATGGACTTTGTGGTTAGTTTACCTATGACAAAGAGCAGAAGTGACTCAGTTTGGGTTATGGTCGATAGGTTGACTATATTTTATACTTGTTAGGATGGACTACTTTTTGGAGAAGCTTACAGAATTTTACATTGATGAGATAGTCAAATTGCATGGAGTGCCTACTTTGATCATATCGGATCGAGACCCAAGGTTTACTTTGAGGTTTTAGAAGAAGCTTCATAATGCCTTAGTCCTTGAGTGATTTTGGTACTAAGTTTTCTATGTGATATTCATGTTAAGTGTGCTTGTCAAGTGCTCGAGAATATGCTAAGAAGTTGTGCTATAAAGTTCAAAGGCAACTGGGATCATTATCTTTCTTTAGCTGAGTTTGCTTATAACAACAGTTATCAAGCAAGCTTGAAAATGGCTCCTTATGAAGCTCTCTATAGAAGGAACTATAGAACTCCTGTATGTTGGAATAAGCTTAGTAAGACCAAGTTAATGGGGCCACATCTAATTAAAGATATTAAAGAGAAGGTGAAGATCATTAAAAACAAATTAGAAGCAGCTTCAGATAAATATAAGCCCTATGCTGATATAAAAAGGAAAGACATTCAGTATGAAGTGAGAGATAAAGTGCTTTTGAAAGTCTCACCTTAGAAGAAGTTTCTATGGTTTAGAAAGAAAGGAAAATTAAGTCCGTGTTTTATTGGTCCATATAAAGTGATCGAACATGTGGGACCAGTAGCCTACAGATTAGCTTGACCTTCCAAGCTTCAACAGATACAAGACATTTTCCATGTGTCTAAGCTTTATAAGTACAAATTAGACCCTTCATATATACTTTCAGCTGAAAAAGTAGAGATCATACCAAACTTGTCTTATGAAGAGGAACCTATGAAGATCTTGGCAATAAAAGTGAAGGAACTAAGGAATAAAACCGTACCACTTATTAAAGTACTCTAGAGACACCATGGCATAGAAAAAGTTACTTAAGAGATAGAAGCTCAAATGAGGAAGCAATATCCACAGTTGTTTGAATCAAGTAATTTTAGGATAAAATTTCTTTTAAGAGGGGAAGAAATGTAACTCCTAAAAAATCCCAGTGTTATGAATAGTTCTTCCTAGGATGTGAATAGTGTTTTTTCGAGTCTGAGAGCACTAATCCTACTGAATGGAAGTATTAATCATAACATAATTTTGGGTAAAATTTAAATTCAAAATGAAGTTGTTTAGGTGGCTAAAAACAATAGTTAATTTTTACAGCAGTGTTACGTGAATAGTAATCTAGTTTTAGCTAAACCATAAAAATATTCAAAAGTTGCTCAAAAAAATTATAGGATTAGTACAACCTGATAGTTAAATATTCTAAATAGTCCATTGGCACTAGAATTGGAATTTTTGGAGTTCGATAAGTATTTTTACTAAGTCGGGAAAATAAAATAATAGCATTTTATTCGATTTTTCTCATTTTTTGACCTTCGATTTTTAGAGAGTTATAGAGCATTAATTTTAAGATTTTAAGTGACACTAATTGAGATTAATTGAGGGTAATTTGAGTGGAAATAAGAAAGTAAAAAGTTGAGGGATTTAAGAGAAAATTTGTCCACACTATAAAAAGGTCAAAGCTTATTAATTTGGTCAATATATGAATAGTTCCTCTTCTACCTCTCTTCTATCTAATTGCTGACACACTCCACATCTATAGGAGTGTGACTTTTCTCCATCCAACCCTTAAATCTCTCTAATCTCTCACAACTAATTAAAACCCCCAAGCCTCCATGACTCCTAGAAGCTAGTAAAAGTGAGAAATCACAAAAAAATAGAAAGATTTGCACAAAATTAAGTCTTAGTTAATAGTGACCATTTTTTGTTCAGGTAAGTTTTTTTGAGTTTCAATATTTTTTTCTATGTTCTATAAGTTCCCAAGAGTCTATTTTTATGATCAGATTTAATTTTAGAAGCGTATTTGATTTTATACAATTTTTACAAAATCGAATATGTAATTAGTAGTTGACCTAGGTGAGAATTGAAAAGATAAGGACAAGGTAAAGGTGTGAGTGTGATCATAATCACCCGTTGAACTTATTGAAAGTGAAATTTTGGAAATTTAATGTGTGTATGTGTGTGTGCGCATTAATGAGTGTATGTGTTGAATACAAAAAATGTGGTATTTAATGTAATTAACACATATATATGCTTTAATGTTGTTTGTTTATTTTATTAAGTGAAAATAAATTATTGGAATGATGAGGAAATGAATAATGTGTGTGTGTGTGTGTGGTAGGCTAAAATTGGCCTTATGTTTAGCGTGTGAATGTTGTTAATGTAAGTGAGGTTAAAATGTCATAAATGAGTATTTATGTCTTGTAATGGTTTTAGTAGATTAAATGTTATATGTGTGATGTTTTAAGTGAATTAAATTAGGAGTTAGTGGCTTTAAGGTTGGTATGGCCGAATGGCCTATGTATGAAGTGAGTATATGTGAATTTGTGTGTAATATACTTATTATGGATATGGTTGAATGTACATGAAGAATTTTTTAAGAGAGTTGGCCAAATGATAAAGGAGCCAGAAAATGCATGTTTTAGGATGCTTTATGGTGTGGGTAGTATAAATGTATAAATGTTATCATGTGTGTGTATAAGTTGAAAAGTTAATATAGGTGAGAATGCTAAAAAGGTGTGTGTATGCATATTATGGCCTAATGGCCTATGAGTTTGATTATAGTTGTGTTCTTAATTCCTACATGCCTAATAGGTTGGATTTGCATTTATGTAAGGTATTTGAGACATAATGGGCCGAAAATTTGTGATGAAGGCCAAATGTTTTTCTTTTGATGAAATCATGCTTAGTATGCTTGCTATGTGCCATTAAAAGATGTATAATGGCATGAGTAATGTTGATACCATTTTAATGATGCATATAAGTTGTTATATGCAATGTTTTGAACTTTGACATAGTAAATATAAGAACAATGAACATAGTTTTTCGATTGGTCATTTATTAGCCTAACCACCATGTTTAATTTAGTTTTTTAGTTGATCATTTGTTGGCCTAACCACCATGTTTAATTTAATTAAGCTATTTAAATTGGTTTAACAAGAAAAGTAAAATATGGTGATCAACCCATGCTAGTTAATAACCTAGATTGGATATGTTGACCAGTCAACTAGGGGTTTAGCAGCTACTGAGACACTTCAGTGTCTTTTTAATAACCTTCGGGTCCAGTAATGACCTACGAGTCTGAATTATAACCTTTAGTCTAAAATGGACTTTAGAGTGTGAAAATGTCTTTCGAGTCTAGTAATAACCTTCAGGTCTAGTATAAGGGCCTTGGTGGTCCAAATGGCCTCGGTGGCCCAGTGTCCCTATTATCCTGTATAGATAAGTGTTTTCCTAAGTTTGGGCATTAATTTACACAAAGGACTAACTTGTTAATTATTGAAATATTTGGTTATGTTGTTATGTTTAAATAGGGATATTAAGATGAATGTTTATATTTATGAAGTTGTTGCATGCCTCTATAAATTGTTTTGTTATAAGTATGACAAGAGCATGTAAAAAATGTAGCCATATGGTTGTAATTTGCCATTTCATTTACATATGCTTGCCAATGCATGAGCACCTTAAATTTCCTTAATTTCACCATTAAGCAAATTTGCTTAGCGCATCATTTTATTTGTGATGCATAAGTTAAAGAACCAAATTAAAGTCACAGCCTCAAAATTGTTGCATATCATAAGCAAGCTACTTTTTAGGTATTTTGTTGATTTTTATATATTATTTTTCTGATTGAATGGTTAGATGGCACTTGTATGTTATATAAGAGGGATTAGGCCTAATTTGGGATTATTATTATTTTGTAATTGTTCAAACAGTCTTTAAACTGTATTTTGTTGCTTATTTATAAATGTTTTTCTGAGATTGAGCTATGTTGTGATTGTGGATAGTTAAGAGGACTAAAATGATGTTAAGAATGAGATGAATAAAATATATGAGTGATATTTTCATATGTAGGTTACTATTCATTTTGGGCTAGTGCACTAGTATAGCCATTATGTTGTCAAATTTTTGGCTTGAGGATTTCTAAAATGAATGTAACTTGCTAAACAAATTTTAATTATATTAAGAGTTATATTTTTTATTCATTAGTTCTAAATGAAACAAGATTTGAAAAAGGCTTTAATTTACTTGAATTTTTGAGTAACAGTATACGGGATAAGTAAGTTCAATAACACATTTATGTATGCATCCTTTATTTGGGTCTGACAACCAGATCGGGTAAGGGGTGTCACATTTTATGTCTAAAGATTTCATCGATTAGTTTA
>CANXYI010330904.1:0-11809 GCA_948208565.1 Hura crepitans | reverse complement strand
TGTACTACCTCAGCATCGATACATGAAACATGTCATGTAACTACTGTAACTCAGGTGGTAAGGCTAACATATAAGCCAATGGCCCCACACATTCTGTAATTTTTTAGGAACCAATGAATCTAGGACTAAGTTTTCCTTTATTACTAAACTTAAGTACCATCTTCCATGGTGATACCTTTAAAAATACTTTCTCACCCACTTTATACTCAATATTCCTTATTTTTATATCAGCATAAGACTTCTGATAGTCTGTAGCAAATCTTAATCTCTCTTTGATAATCTTAACTTTATCCTCTACATCTTTGACCAGATCAGGTCCCATTATCTTGCCTTCTCAAACTTTAGTCCAACATAAGGGAGTTCTGCACCTTCTGCCATACAGTGCCTTATAAGGTGCCATAAATAAACTAGCTTCTTGCCTATTGTTATACATAAACTCAACCAATGACATATACTGATCCTAACTACATTTAAACTCAATGGCACAACTATGTAACATATCTTCCATAACATGTATCACTTTTTTTTATTTTCCATTTGTCTAAGGATAAAAGGTTATGCTGTATGTTAGTTTAGTCCTAAGAGCTTCATGTAATTTCTTCATGAATCTCGAGGTAAATCGGGGATCTCTATCAGAAATAATGGCTACTGGCACACTGTGCATCTCACAATCTCATCAATATATAGTTATGCCTAGCCTCTCCAAAGAATAGTTCATCCTTCCCAAAATAAAATGTGCTGTCTTAGTTATCGTGTCCATAATTACCTATATGGCATCACACTTGCTCTTTATCAGTGGCTAACCCATCACAAAATCCACTGTGACCTTCTCCCATTTTTATTTTGTTATTGCTATTGGGTGTAATAATCAAGAAGGAACTTGATGTTTAGCCCTTACATTTGATAGGTTAAGCATCTAGCTACATATTCAACTAAATCTCACTTTATTCCTAACCATAAAAAATAAAGCTTTAAGTCCGTGTACATCTTTATACTACTTGGATGCATAACGTAAAGAGCTTCATGTGCTTCTCTCAAAATATGTGCTCTCAGGTCATCTACATTAGGTACACACAATATACTATGGTAGAATAGATATACATCCTCTTCGAACTCAAACTCTATAGTCTTCTCCTCTTTGACTTTACCTTTAGTTTGTACTAGCTATTTATCTCTTATCTGTGCTTTTTTAATCTATTACTTGAAGTCAGGCTTAATCTGTAATTCAGTCAATATAGTATCTTCCTCTATATACTTCATTTTGACATTCATTGTTCTCAATGTTGCCATGAACTTTTAGCTCAAGACATCTATAACCATATTTGCCTTTCTCGAATGATAATTTATCAAACAATTATAGTCTTTTATCAACTCTAACCACCTTCTCTGCCTCAAGTTTAACTCCTTCTATGTAAGGAGGTATTTTACACTCTTATTGTTAATAAATATAACACTTCTCACCATATAGATAATGTCTCCATATTTTCAGGGCAAAAACAATGGCTATTAAATCCAGGTCGTACAGGGGGTAGTTTTTCTCATGTGGCTTTAGCTATTTGGAAACATAAGCTGTTACCTTACCTTCCTATATCAAAATGCATATGAGCTTATTACGTAAGGCAACACTATAAATAACAAACTCTTTGCCCTACTCAGGTTAGACAAGTATGGGAGCCTTAATTAATATTACCTTTGACCTGTCAAAACTCTTCTAGCACTTTTTATCCCATTCAAACCTTACATCTTTTCTCAATAGTCTAGTTAATGGTGCTGCAATCATAAAGAATCCCTTTAAAAATCTTTCGTAATAATTAGCAAATCCTAAAAAGCTTTATACTTCAATCACATTCCTAGGTGGCTTCTACTTTAAAATAGCCTTAACCTTACTAGGATCCACTTTGATACTTTTTATTGATGCAATATAACCAAGGAAGGCCACTTAATTTAATCAAAATTCACATTTGCTCAGCTTGGCATACAATTTTCTCTCCCTCAAGATTTATAAAACAATACTGAGATGCTTTTCATGTTCTTCATAAGTCTTAGAGTACCCCAGGATATCATCAATAAACACTACAACAAACTAATCCAAATATGGTTGAAAGACCCTATTCATCAAGTCCATAAAAGCTGCTAGGGCATTAGTGAGTCCAAATGGCATCATTAAGAACTCATAATGTCTGTATCTTATTCTAAAAGCACTCTCCAGTATGTCAGACTCCTTAATTCCCAACTGATGGTATCCTAATCTCAAAGCTATCTTGGAAAAGACTCCTGCACCTCTAAGCAAATCAAAAAAATCATCAATCCTTGGTAAATGGTATTTATTCTTCATAGTTATTCTATTCAGCTATCTGTAATCAATGCACAACTAAAGTGACATATCTTTTTTCTTTACAAATAACATGGGTGCTCCCTAGGGTGAAATATTGGGTCTCATAAAACCCTTGTCTAACAATTCTTGCAACTGCGCCTTCAATTCCTTTAACTTTGTAGGTGCTATTCTATAAGGTGTAATGGATACAAGTGTTATACTAAGATAAACTTTAATCTCAAAATCAAATTCTCATTGTAGGGAATCTTAGTAACTAATCAAGAAATACATCTACGAATTCAGCTATAACTAAGATCTGATCAATGCTAGGTGTGGAGTTACTGGTGTCCACTATATGAGGTAGGTAGGCTTCACAACTCTTTCGGATTAGTATTCTTGCTATAGCAGCTGAGATGAGGTTATCCAAAGAATTTCTCTCACATATAACTATTACCTCATAACCTTCTATTATTTAAGGGTAAGCCTCTTATTTTTATAGTCTATCATAGCCTGATGTTTTGTAAACCAATCCATACCCAAGACGACATCAAATTCAATAAAGAAAAGTTTTATTTAGTTTGTAAGGAATATCTAATTTTGAATCATTAAAGGACAATGTCTATATATCCTATTCCTCATCACACTCTATCCAATTATATTACTAACTTAGATGTCTATGTCTACTAGTTTTAGTTTTAATCCCCTATCTTATGCTTATGTAGTACATATATAAAAATGAGTTGAGCCTGGATCTATTAAGGCCAAAATTAGAGCATCAAATAAGAGAAACATACTAGCAATCATATCTAGAGCTTTTGTATCCTCATGAGCTCTGATAGCATACTATCTAGCTAAAGCTCGTGCCTCATACATAACTCCCTGGCTACTACTGGGCTAGTCAAATCTAAAGTATATCTACACCCTATTCTGGGGTGCTATTGAAGGTTGTGTCTATACAGGTTTAGCGTGCCTTCGTGGATAATCCCTTTAAAAATGGTCTTTAGCCTTACACAAAAAACATTCTCTTAACCTGACCGATCTACACCAACCCCAATATCTCCTATTACATGTCTCACAAGTAGGAGGTGCACTCCTGGCTACTGAAGCTAGGGCACTCGAGGTCTGTTGAGGAGGTCTAGGCCTAGATATAGATACCTATCCTAACCTCTGAGACTACGGCTACCTTTATGCTTGATCTATTGATTGAGATTGAGTTTAGACCTCCCTCTGTCCCATACTAGCTCTGGGTGCTAAGCTATTCTTACCAACTGTAAACTGCCTCTTTCTCTAAATTACCACTTTTTTATCCTATATCATCTACTTTATATCATAGGCAACTAACACTAAAATAGCAAAATCTATAATCTTTAGAGTTGCTATCTACATATGCAATTCCACATTAAAGTCTTGTAGGAACTTTTTACATCTCTCCTCTTCACAAGGAATAAACTCCTTTGTATATCTACTAAGTCTTGTCAAGTCTTTCTCATATTCAAAAACTGACCTTCTACCTTACTTCAGATTGAAGAATTCTTGCCTTCTTTTTGTCTTTGTATGATTCTGGAATATATCTCTTTTTAAATTCTATCAAAAAGAAGTTCTAAGTGATTTCTACTATTGTGGCCTTTCTTTTCTTTATGGTGTCCCACCAATGAAAGGCTTCTTCTTATAGGAGAGAAGTAGCATAATTCAAGTTCACCTTATCAATACATTCCAATTGCTCTAATATCCTCTACATCCTCTCAACCTAGTATTTAGCTCTAGCTACATCATCCTCCTTAGGTCCTAAAAAATCAACTGCAACCATCTTCTTCACTTCCTCTATGTGGGTCTTTTGTTATGGTGTTAGAGGTAGAGGGGGAATTAGAGTTGGTAGAGGAGGTGGTACTGCTCCTGATGTATGTCTCAATAGGTTTACTATCTACTGTAGTAACATTGGTGAAGCTTGCTACTACTGTGGTGGCTATTATAACTGTATAGCATCACTAGGTTTGAGTGTCGTTGCACTAATAGCTGCTACCTAAGTTGAGGTAAGAACATAAGTAGATACCTCCTCTACACACTCAGACAATGTCTTTTCACTCATATTGATCACTACAAAAGAATAACCTCTGTCAGACTCATTGCAGTGTAGCTTGACAAAAAACCAAGCCTAAACACTGGCACTTATGTAGACTACCCCTGCCCGATTTTCGAATGAACTAGACAAGTGGTGCTACCTTCCACTAGGTCACCCATCTTAATATTGCTCTATGGGCTCATTCGTTTAACACTTATAGACATGCATACTTTTCATTCAAATATTATTTAAATCTTTAGATGAACCCTTCAATATCAATATATAGATTATAATTAACTCTATAATATCATTAAATAAGGCCCTAAGCCAACATCATATTAGAATATAAATATTAATTCCATTCAATGTAATATAACCATACAACATATAAATCCATTAGCTATTTGTTGACAAAAAAATTTAGTCTTTCAAAAACTAAACCTAGCCCTACAGGAATTACATGAGTGCCTTTTAAAACCACAAAGAGAATAAAAATGCACCCCTAAAATTAGTCTGCTACACTACAACACTTTATTGAGGCTGATCGGTTCCACTATCTACTACTAACGTATTAGAATACTGATAAGTTGAGTATAATACTTAGTGGTGAATTTAATACAATAAAAGCATATTATGTAGTCACATATGCATTATACAAGTTATATATGCATCATGCAATATATTGAGACAGTTTTGTGAGAAGAAGAAGTAGAATAATAATAATAATAATAATAATAATAATAATAATAATAATAATAACAATAGTAATAATAATAAAATAAAAATAGTAATAATGATTATAATAACAATAACAACAACAACAATAATAATAATAATTTGTTCTTCTATCCTATTAATTTAATTATCAATTTCACGCTATAGATTTCATTTTTATAAATTTTCCATTCACAATTTACTATTACCATTTATGATATGTATTTTATCTTTCAGGCTCAGTTAGAAAGATGACACTTTAAAACACTGGATTACAAGGGAAATGTAGACTGTGCAGTGGCCCATATTTTGGACCCCAACGGATGTACCCACTTAGTGCAGAGGCCCATAACTGGACCTCGGTTGCTATACCAATATAGTGTAATGGTCTATCACAAGACCTTAATAGCTGCTCCTACCGTAGATAGTGCAGTGGCCTATTCAGTTGTTGCACTAGCATAATGCAATGGCCTGTCTCATACCTCAACGGCTGCACTCGCCTAGTGCAGTGGGCCCACATCGGAACTACCATGGCCCCATATCAAAACCTCTGTAGCTGTGCCCACATAGTGTAGTGGCTAATATCAAGACCTTAGCATCTGCACTTACCATCATAATTATCAAAGCAATAGCCCTAAAGGCTTAAATTCTCTAGTAGTTGCTAATCCATAGTTGACTGATCAACTAATCAAGTGGGTGTTAACTATTAGGCCAACTATTTATTAATTATTTTTATTCATTTACTGTTCATTCATTTCATTTATTCCCATATTACTAAAACACAAATATAAGTCAAATTCATCTTCTCATTTTTTACTAGACAATTATATGTTCTTTTTAAACAGTTATAAGTCATGTTACTAGACTACTATAGGTTATTTTTTTCAGCTATTCATTTGGTTATTTTTCATTCTTCTCATGGCCTCATGCCATCATATATCATGCCATTATGTTTCACATAATGTAATCTTTCTATCACCATACTTCATTATTATTTTGCCATAATTCTTCCATGCCAAATAAATCTTATAAATACTCAAATTTATATACATTATTATATGCCACATAATAAATTTTACTTTACATTCAGTAAATCTTTTTCTTTACCAATTTCTTATCATACATTATATGCACTAATCTTTATCTAAATACCATACATAACCTTAACCATACATTATGCCATAACCATGCATATGTTTTCACATGCCATATCCCATTTTTATTACACATATTATGATTATCATAATACCTCGTGATTAACATCATAATACATCATGTGTATGCATCAAGCACACATGCACATACCATAACATACATGCCATGCATATGACCAAACATACATCATGCATTTTCACAAACCTTTCATAACCAAAACACACCCATATCATCATTATCACATCCAATTTACATCATAGCAAGCATATTATATCAAATCAAGCACACATATGCTTAAATAAAAACATCGACACACTTGTTTATGCATGTACACATAGAAACACATATTGGCATGCATCTATTGTATTAAATCCATATACCTAGGATATCTTTACACCCTTTTCAACCTTCTTAAGGCTTTGTTTGCCTTAGTCCTTCACAATCTCTCCTTAAACCTACATTATTGAAATCTAACTTTAAAAATTCATATAAAATCATAAGAAGCTCTGAATAGAAATATATAAACATGGAAATTCTTAGAATTTCAAGGACTACATCAACCTAAAATAAAAACTAAAATGAAGCACTTATGGTAAAAAAAAAGGCATTATTCACCTTATACAAAAATCTTCTAAAAGTGAGCTTTTTATGTGATTCTAAGGGTAGAAATGAAATCTTGAGTTTGTAGAGGTTCATTTTTATGTAAGACTTATGAGATTTTGTGGTGTTTTAGTATGGGTTTGAAGCAAAAATAGAGGAGAGGTACACTTAAGAAAATGGCCTCACTTCTTAGTCTTTTTAAAGGTTGAAGATGGCTTTCTCTAACATGTAAAATGATATGCATGTGTGGGGAGCCCTTATATATTAGTGTTGCAAGTGTTAGATTATGACGTGTGGTGATCTAATGGCTCATAAAAATCCTATTTCCACTAAAAGTTTGTGAAAATTTTGAAAATTATTTTAGGCTTCTAAAAATAATTGCTTTTTTTTTAAATCTTTGATTAGGCCTATTTATGACCTCACAAAATTTCAAGTCCAAATTCTAATGGCAAATAGGTGCATTATTCACTCGCTATAATAAGAAATTTCAATAAAAATATCAAACAACCTCAAAAAATTAAAATTCCTTTGCCAATGAACTCATTGGAATTTTTAACCTTTAGGGTATGCCATTTTCAAGTCTATTCAAGCACATCCTAGGTCATTCCCAGCATAAGCCTATTTTATGTTACTATTCACAAGTTTTCTACTTAAAATTAATTATTGGTTCTACTAAATTTTTAAATTAATCCATTTCCCTTTTCTTCTAGCTCGTCAAAGTTTTATGACTAGTACACACATTTACTGGCCTTACAAAGTTATCTCGGCTTCCCATAAACACTATTAAAGACTCAATGGTACTATTCTTGAAACCTCAATTTATGGGCGTTATATACTTAGCTATAGTAGATAATGGAATGAATAAGGTAAGTGACTATTGCTACAATTGCTATTACTATAGTTTATCCTGCTTCTATTACTATAGTTCACCCTACTCCACCTCTACGAATTCACCTAGAACCTTAAGCTCTCCAAAAAAACTTATCTGTAGGGGCTTAAGAAGAATGGGGTTAAGGACTTCAAGGTCGTGGAGTTTGATGGATATCATAAAGTGAAATATTGACAAGATAGAACTATGAGGATTATGTAGTAATTGAAGTGTACTTAAGAGAAGTATGTGAATTGTGCTACTTCTTTTCTAGTTGATATGGCTTTCATGTGATGGGCAATAATCACAAAACATAAGGTTAAAGAAGACTCGACTTAGGAGTTTGTTAAAGAAGACTAACTTGAGTGTTTTTCACATAGAATTTAAGAAGAAGTACATAATTGAGCATTATTTGTACTAAAAAAGGGCAAGAGTTTGTGGACTTGAAATAAAGATGGTAGTCCATAGCAAAATATGAAAATGATGTTGCAAGGCTTAGTCAGTCTACAAGGGAGATGGTTTCTATTGAAGATGATCAATGCAAGTAGTTCAAGAAAGGGCTTAACCTTGAATGTTTGCTTTAGGTAGCGCATATAAAGATTAGAGACTACTCAACTTTGGTTGTTGCTTACCATACTGTGGAAGAGATTAAAAAGATGAGGAAAAAAAGTGGGATAGCTTCTAGAAAAAGAGGTCTTTTAGCCATGTGCAAGTTAGTACAACCTCTATATTTGAAAAGAAGCCAAAGAGTGAGCAATTTAGAAAATAGTAGGCAAAAAGAAGCAATAAGTCTCAGAGATTCATTTAGGGCTAAAATTTTATGGCTTGAAAGCAAACATCAATTGCTAATGCTCTGACATCTATAGCCAAAAGTACACTACCACTTCAATGTGAGCATTGTAGTAGGAGGCACATGGGTATATGCTAAAACACCATGTCAAGAGTATGTTGGGGATATGGCTCTAAAGGCCATATGGTAAGAGATTGTCCATCAAAGCTACCATATTTGGCTCAAAAGAAAGACAAGAAATTTATAGGTGACAAAACTGGAGTTAACTAGAGGAATAAGTCAGAAAGCAAAGCACCAGCGAGATAATATGCCATTAGAGCTAGAGAAAAAGCTGATGCATCAGATTTGATAGTAGTTACTTTCCAACTCTTTGATTTACCTTCTTTAGCACTAATAGATTCAAGTTTTATACATTTTAATATCTACATTACATAGGCACTAAACCGGAGGATAGTATCAAAGATGGTTGATATTAAAATTATGGTTAGTAATCTGATAAGTCAGTATGTCAATATTGATAAAGTGTATAAAGATTATCCTTTATTTGTAAAAGGATATGTGTTTGCAATTGATCTCATTAAGTTTCCTTTCAATGAGTTTGATTTAATCCCATGGCATGGATTAGTTGTCTAAGTGTCATACAATTGTGCACTATAGAAAGAAGTAAATAACACTTAAGGCTAGTGATGAGACTGAAGTGACAATTATGGGAGAAAGATCGAACTTTATTTCCTAAGTGATATCAGCAGTTATGGTAAGAAGATTGATAAAAAAGGGTTGCCAAACATATTTGGCCTATATGATTGACACTAGTAGAGTGGAATAAGAAGTAAGCAAGGTAATTGTAGTTTTACATTTTAAGGATGTTTTTTCGAAAAGCAACCCAGTTTATAACTAGGACGAGAGCTTAAATTTGGGATTAATATGTTGATAAGCATATCACCAGTGTTTGTATCTTGATATTGGATAGGTCATATAGAGTTAAAGGAGTTAAAACTATAAATATAGGTGTTGTTAGACAAGGGTTTCATTTGACCAAATGTATCTATATAGGGAGAATAGTTTTATTTGTCTAGATGAAATATGGCTTTTTAAGACTATGTATGGACTATATACAATTGAATAAGGTTATTATGAAGAACAAGTATCCTTTACCCTAGATTGATAACCTATTTGATTAGCTTAGAGGAGTATGTGTCATTTCTAAAACTGATATGAGATTGGGGTATTATCAATTAAGAGTGAAAGAGGTAAGCATGTATAAGATAGTTTTCAGAATAAGATATGGCCACTATAAGTTTTTGGTAATGCCATCTAGGCTTACCAATGCTCCAACAACATTTATAGATTTTATGAATCATATCTCCTAGCTATTCTTGGATCAAGTTGTTGTAGTCTTTATTGATAACATTCTTATGTATTCGAAGAATCAAGATGAATATAAGAAGTATTTAAGTACTATTCTATTAATGTTGAGAGATGAGAAGCCTTATGCCAAGCTAAACAAGTGTGAGTTTTGGCTTAATAAGGTGCCTTTTTTTAGCCATATAGCTTTAGCAGATGGCATTAGACTTGATCTAACAATATTGAGGCCATTGTGGAATGGAAGCCACCAAGGAATACTATAGAGATAAGAAATTTCTTGGGTTTTGCAAGCTATTATAGACAATTTGTTAAGGGGTTTTCTCTGATTGCTGCCCCTATAACATGTCTTTTAAAGAAGAATGCCATAAGTGCCAAGAGAGTTTTGACAAGTTGTAGAGCATGTTGATAGAAGCTCCAATCTTAGTTTAGCTAGTACCAAGGAAGGATTTCCTAATCTATAAAGATGCATCATTTAATGGATTAGGATGTGTTGTAATGCAAAAAGGAAAAGTTATTGTCTATGTTTTAAGATAGTTAAAGCCTTACAAGAATAACTATTTATCCTATGATTTGGAGCTTGCAACTATAGTATACAAAGATATGGGGGCACTATTTATATGGGGAAAAATTGTGACACCACTTACCAAATTCGGTCTTCGAACTCGAATAAGGAATGTGCACACAAATGCATTATCATAACTCATAACATGATAACTCTTTTAACTATGTGATTAAAGCATTCTTAATAAAAATGTTTATTTGACAATAAGATAGGTTTGTAAATATTTTTTGGAAACTAGTTACATTGCACATTTAGAAATCCTTGTGTCAAAAATCCAGCAGCATAACAACTATATTGAGATACTAGCCAAATGTGAATAGTAACCTGCAACATAAAAATCACTTATATAAACACTCTAACATCAATCCATATATCCTATGGTCCTCCTAATAACCCCAAATCAAATAACAACACATCATCTCGATCTTGCATGAACAAAGAGCATCATATAAGAAAAATAGTTCAAAAATTCAACTTTAAAATAAGTTTTAAATTTAATGTCAAAAAATTAACATTTACATTTAGCTTAGGCCTATATTCCTAAAATTACTTCATATAAGCACTTTCTTTCTA
The DNA here is from genome assembly GCA_948208565.1 of Hura crepitans. Taxonomy (NCBI): domain Eukaryota; kingdom Viridiplantae; phylum Streptophyta; class Magnoliopsida; order Malpighiales; family Euphorbiaceae; genus Hura; species Hura crepitans. The sequence goes on along the minus strand of CANXYI010330904.1, from coordinate 809 downwards.
TACATCACAGGATTTAGATATGCATATACAAAATATATGAAAAGAATCTTCTTTCTCTTGGTAACTTGGTAATCTAAGGCTTTCAGCTCAAATTATCTCCTTACCTCTGCATCACAACAAAGTCGATGCACTAAGCAATAGCTTAGTGGTGTAATTGAAATAATTTATGGATTATGCCATAAACATTATACATTAGTATATCCACTCATTCACATACCAATAATCACATGATATGCATAAGTCATACATGCTATGTATATATGCTAAAGCATGATTAGAATCATAACATTTACGTATCATTAAAAACATGTTTTATTTAAAGACATCATCTATAATACCTAAACATAATGCATCATGAATTCCATTTTATTCTCTGCCTTAAATTATGCCTATAACAAAGAAAACACATGTACGATGGATAACAAAGTATCAAGTGGACTACCTAAGCCTTTAAAACCACATAGGCCCCATATGTATTAGACTCGAAGGTTAAAAAACCATAGACACATAGGTCATCATGCATTAAACCCGAAGTTTAAAATATAAGATTCAAAGATCAACATGCATTAAACTCAAAGGTTAAAAAAATAAGATTCCAAGATCAATACATTAGACCTGAAGGTTAGGACATCATAATAACTCAAAGGTTCATACATTGTAACATGAAAGCTAGAGAGGTATAGAAGTACCCTAATAGCTGCTATGACTCCTAGCTGATTGGTCAACATATCTAACTAGGCTGTTTACTTTTATTAGTTACTAACCACATCCATTTTATATTTCACCTTTTCACATGGCTTAACATAGCT
>CANXYI010330809.1:0-17485 GCA_948208565.1 Hura crepitans | reverse complement strand
TGGTACTTTTTATTTATTTAATGTTCCTTTTTTGGCTTTGGTAGACCTAGGATCCATACATTTATATGTATGCACCACATTAGCACATGATAGAGGACTGAAATCTGAGCATGTGAACATAGAGATATAAGTTAGTAATCTTATAAGACAGAGTGTGAATGTGAACAAGGTATATAGACAATGTCTTTTAGTAATCCAGGAAAGTCTATTTCCTATAGATCTAATTGAATTACCTTTCCATAAGTTTGATGTGATTTTAGGAATGGATTGGTTGTTAGAACATCAAGCTACACTTGACTATAAAAATAAAAGGCTAACCCTTTAGACTGTAGAGGGATAGATAGTGACACTTGTGGGTGAGAGAAACTCTATAAATAATCTCATCTCGGCTATTACAATAAGGAAACTCATCTGAAAAGGATGTAAAGCTTACTTAGCACATGTCATTGACACTGATGCTTCCACCTTAATGCTTGAATAGATTCCAATAGTGTCTGAATTTCCTAAAGTGTTTTCTGATGAGTTGCTAGGTTTGCCTCCATAGTGAGAGCTTGATTTTGAAATTAAGGTGTATCCTAGTGTAACCCCTATTTTTATTACTCCATACTGAATGACACTTGTTAAACTGAAAGAATTGAAAGTGTAATTGCAAGAACTATTAGATAAAGGTTTCATCAAACCCAGTGTTTCACCTTAGGGAGCACCTATGTTATTTGTAAAGAAGTTCAACTATGTATTGATTATAGATAGCTGAACAAGGTGGCAGTGAAAAACAAAAATCCTTTGCCTAGAATAGATGACCTTTTTGATTAGTTGAGAGGTAAGGGTGTATTTTCCAAGATTGACTTGAGATTTAGATACCATCAGTTGAGAGTCAAGGAAGCTGATATTCCTAAGACTGCATTCAGAACCAGATATAGGCATTATGAGTTCTTAGTGATGCCATTTGGTTTCACAAATACCCTAGTAGCTTTCATGGAATTAATGAATATAATATTTCAACGTTACCTAGATTAGTTTGTAATGGTATTCATTGATGATATTCTAGTATACTCTAACACTAGGGAGGAACATGAACAACATCTCAGGGTTGTGTTATAGACTTTGAGGGAGAAATAGCTATATGTTAAATTGAGTAAGTGTGAATTTTAGCTAACTAAAGTGGCTTTTCTAGGACACATAGTGTCACCAGAAGGCATTAGAGTAGACACCACCAAGGTCAAAATAGTGTTAGAGTTTCCTAGGATTAGGTGGGTACTACAGAAAGTTTGTGAAGGGATTTTCCATAATTGTAGCTCCTTTGACCATATTGATTAGAAAGAATGTGAAATTTGAGTGGGATAACAAATGTCAAGCAAGTTTTGAGAAGTTAAAGAGGATATTAATAGAAGCCTCTATCTTAATTCAACTTGAAAAGGGTAAAGATTTTATAGTGTACAATGCCTTACTTAATGGCTTGGCTTATATGTTAATGCAAAAAGGAAAGGTAGTAGCCTTTGCCTCAAGGTAGTTAAAGCCATATGAGAGAAATTATCCTACTCACAACTTGGACTTAGCTGCCATTGTTTTTGCTTTGAAAATTTAGAGGCACTACTTGTATGGTAAGAAATGTTACATCTACACAGACCATAAGAGTCTGAAATACCTCCTAACTCAAAAAGAATTGAACTTAAGGTAGAGAAAGTGGTTAAAGTTGATTAAAGATTATGATTGCTTAATAGATTACCACCTACGGAAAGCTAATGTGGTGGTAGATGCTTTGAGTAGGAAATTCATGGTGACTTTAAAATCTATGAATGCTAGATTGTAGTACACCAAAGAGAATGTTGTGTTGGGTTACAGATTAAACTAGATTTTAAATAGTAGATAAAAGAGGCATAAGGTAGAGATAAGTCACTGATACAACTGGTAAGTAAAGTCAAAGAGGGAAAGACACTAGGATTTGGCTTGAGTGAGGATGGATGTCTGTATTATCAAGGCAAGTTATGTGTACCTAGTACAGATGACTTGAGGTTATAGATACTGAAGGAGGCACATAAAGCTCCTTAATTTATGCACCTTAGTAGTACTAAGATGTATTTAGACCTGAAGCCTCATTATTGGTGGTTAATTATAAAGAGAGATATGGCTGAAAATGTTGTTAGATGTTTGACATGCTAGCAAGTAAAAGCTAAACATCAGGTTCCTTTTAGATTACTGCATCCTATAGAAATACCAAAATGGAAGTGGGAAAAGGTGACAATGGACTTTGTAATGGGATTGCCTATAACTAGAGGTAGATGTGATGCTGTGTGGCTGATTATTGATAGACTGACTAAGACAACTCACTTTATCCTTGTCAGAATGGACTACTCACTAGAGATGTTGGCTAAACTATATATTAACAAGATTATCAAACTTTATGGTGTACCTATGGCAATCATTTTGAATAGAGATCCTTGATTCACTTTTAAGTTTTGGAAGAAATTGCATGAAGCCTTAGGTACTAAATTGACCTACAGTATATCCTTTCAGCCTCAGATAGATGGATAATCAAAAAGGGTGATACAAGTGCTTAAGGATATGTTGCGTAGCTAAGCCATTGAATTTAAAGGTAGTTGGGATTGATATTTGCCTCTAGTTGAGTTTACCTATAATAACGGCTATTAGACTAGTTTAGGCATAGCCCCCTATAATGCACTATATGGTAAAAGGTATAAAACTCCTTTGTGCTAGAGTGAGATTGAGGAGAACAAGATCTCAGGAGTTGATCTGATTAGAGATGCAAAAGAAAAGGTTAAGGTTATAAGAGAAAGGTTAAAAGCTACAACTAATAGGCAAAAATCCTATGTTAATATAAAGTTAAGGGATATTGAATATGATGTGGTGAGAATGTATTCTTAAAGGTATCTCCATGGAAGAAGGCTTTCAAATTTGGGAAAAAGGGGAAGCTAAGTGCCAGATTTATTGGACTATATGAAATCACATAAAGAGTGGGACCTCTAGCATACATGCTACCTTTGCCATCTGAATTGTCACAAATTCTTGATGTGTTTCATGTCTCAATGCTGAGGTGATGCATATCAAATCCCTCCCACATAGTCCCAACAATAGATGTTGAAATACAGCTAAACTTGAGCTACAAAGAAGAACCAATATAGATATTGGCTAGAGAGGTGAAGTAGTTAAGGAATAAAGCTATACCTTTGGTTAAAGTTCTTTGGAGGAATTATAATGTAGAAGAAGCTAAATAAGAGCCTAAAGAATAGATGATGGCTCAGTATCCATGCTTATTCACTCTAGGTAATTTGAAGGACAAAATTCTTAAGAGGGGAAGAATTATAACGCACGTAATTCGAGGCTCTATGAATAGTACCACTAAGGTTGAAAAGTGTTCCCGAAGTGATGGATCATCTTCATGAGGCCTAAAGTAGGGGTACTGGTCATGAAACTTTGAGGGGCCATAAAATGATGAAATTGACTTAATTTAACGATTTAGCAAAACTAATAAATTATTTTAAGCTATAATCTAGTGGGCTGCAGGCTTAGATAGAGTCAAGTTAGGAATGACCTGGGATATGCCTAAACAGACCTAAAAATACCATAACCTGAAGGTTAAAAATTCCCTTGAGTCCATTGGTGAAAGAATTTTTGAATTCCAAGGTCGTTTGCAAATTTTCTTAATTTTGAGCTTTACACATAAATTGAGGTAGTTGGTTAACTATCCTGTTCATCGAATTTGGCTATGAAATTTTATGAGCCTCTAAATGGGACTAATTAAGGATTTTTAAAATAAACATAATGATTTTTAGAGGTTTGTGTGATTTTTAAAATTTCCTCAAAGTTTCTATTGAAATCAAACTTTTTAGGGATGCTCGGGTGGCATGTGACCCCCCCTCGTACCACCTCAGCATCTATATAAACTCCATATTGACACCTAAGTGTCCACGTGTGAAGACCCACTCACTACCCTTTCTTTCCTCTTCTTTTCTCTTTCTACCATCCTGATGCCATCTTTACCTTCTATCCACCATTTTTGTTACTTCATGCAAGCTTTTCTTTTCGCAATTACCACCAAAAATCATGTTAATGTGTTAAGAATTAAATTGTGAAGGAATTAGAAGCCATAGGACTGTCTAAAGCTTAAGAAAATTCAACGTGTAAGCAAGTGTACATCAAAGGGATGCTAAGAGGTAACTTCTTAGGTGATTTTTGAGTGGGGATTGGTGTGTATAGAGGTAGATGAAAAGTGAGGCATGCTTTGACGTATTTAAAGCTTAAAGTGACGAATAGGTCTTCCTTAATAGAGAGGTATGTGAATTTATGGCATTTAAAGCATGGACATTGAAATTCTAATGTAATAGGCTTAGTACCCTTGTATTGAAATGGTGGCAAATGTAGTTAATATGTGTTAAATGGTGAATTAGGCATGCAAATATGGTAATCATGTATAAAATGTATGCTTGGAATGACCATTTGGTGAAAAGATTACATAAAGGGACTTGGCCTTCATTTGGCTAAGAGGTAAGCATAATAGTGTGTGTGTGTTTATATGATGGTGAGTTTGGCATGGTATTTAAGGTGCTTGATATGGAAATTATGTGAATTATAAGTGTATGTGATGAAATTAAGAGTAGTAATAATAGGCTTTGGTGTAGCCGAGAGCTTGCTTGGCATGTAGGCTAGGTATATGGTAAGTTTAAATGGCAATTTGTCTAGCAATTAGCCTATTAGTGATGGCATTATAGGTCTAGGTGATGAAATTGGTGAATAAGGATTGTGTGTGTGCACTAAGTGTGGCCGAGACATGTCCAAGGTGTACAAGGGCCTAGGTTACATAGTAATGGCATTGCGTGTGTAAGCATGCTTGTGTGAGGTTAAAGCATGTGTATGTGTCTTTGAATATTGTGAAAGGTATGTGTATGGCAATTTGGGGACATTGGGTGAGAGGCATGCAAGGCTAAAATGGCATAAAAAGTGAGGTATGACATAACATGTATATGTGTATGATATGGCATGACATATTTGACATGAATTGTGCAATGTTCATATGGCATGACTTAGGTGAGAATGCATAAGTAATAAAGTAAGAAATGCAAGGAATTAGGATACCTTTTATGGTTAAAAAATGGCATTAAAATTGGCTTAAAATAATAAGGTAAAAGTGGCTTTAAAATGTACTAACCTTGGCATGAAAATGAGAACTAAAATTTAGACATTTTAGGATGGTTATGTGCCATGAAATGAAAGCCTTTTTTATGGCAATCTAAGTAAGACAATTGTGCTTGGCTTTAGGCTTATGAAAGTGTGTGGAAATTAATGCAAATGTCACTGAAAAATTATGTGAAAAGGACTTAAAAAGGACCTAAAATAGCCGCTGTGAAAATGTAAAATGACCTATAATTGTCCCATCAAAAATGAATTTTGGGACTATATTTAAAATGATTGCCTAGCATGTATAAAAGTGAACCAAAATAATAGACTAGACTAGATTTGATATGGCTTTAATTATGCCTAAGACAGTGCCCCAAAATATTTTAGAAAATTTACCCGTAATTGTTTGCTAGGGCTAAAAATGACCTATAACTGTTTAAGTCAAAAATTAACTATCTAGAAAAATTAATAACTATTTATTTTCCAATTTTAAATATTATAAATAGATGATCAATAAAGAAAAGAACATAAAATAAAGTCAAATGGCCCTTTAGTTAGACACTCACTAGATGGGTGGATCGGTCAACTAGGGACTTGTAATTGCTAGATGTGTCTGTTGTCAAGCTAGGTGGGTGCAGCCACTGAGGTCGACTAGAGAGGCCACTCCACATTGATATTTATCATGTTATTATCTATTGTCAGACTAGGTGGGTGGAGGCACTGAGGTCCACAAGTTAGGCCACTACACAATGATATATTAATGATATACACTTATGCGATGCCATGATGACATGACGATAACTTTATTTGTCTGGTACTAGGAAGTTACAGAATTCTACTATCATACTAGGTCGATGCTACAATTGAGGTTCATTAATTGAGCCACTACATTAGGTTGGGCAGAGACTGAGGTCCTAAAATGCAGGGCTATTGCCACCACTTATTTCCCTCTTAGTCCAGGGTCTTAAGAGTAGTCTATCTAGTCGGGCTTATAAAATTTAATTTAAATGTAACTAAATAAAAGATACAACTGGGTTATGATAAATAGGATGGTAGTATTAAAAAAACTTGCAGTGGTAACACAGTAATTATGTGGCATATGACACAGACTACCTAAATCATATGATTTACTTGACATAGCATAATGATATTATTTTTTCTTGTCATATCATTCATTGCATGTGAATGCTTGTATGTGGCTTATCTTAAATGCATTAAATTCATCACAGAGTTTATACTCAGCGTAATAATGTTGTGGTGCATAGGTAGTAAGGATAAGTAGGCTAGCCTTAGAGATCATGCAGTGTAGCAGTATAATTGTTGAAGGGTAAATAGAGTTTCTTTTTAATTAGGTTAATGGCACTCATGTAAATATTATAGGTATTAGTTAGCATGCTTAGAAGTTGTATTATCTATATATGTCTGTAATTATAAAGACTAGAAGTGTTATGCTTAATCAGGTGGCTTGTTGAATGACTTTGAATATAAATCTTGATAGATGTGGACCTGAGGTCTTGTGTGTTGTCATGTGTGGCTGATATGTGTTATATTATTGATTTAGGGGGCCAAAAGGGTTTCGAAAGATGTTAATGTGTCATATTATCTTTAAAAGTGCTTTTACATATGGAAAGAAAATTTCAAAATATCCCTAGGTAGCCATTACGCTGCCCAAATTTTTTCAAACATAAGAAAAGTCTATTAAAGGAATTCTAGTATGAAAATGACATGATAAAAAATGATGTAGAGTTAGATATCCAATTTAGGGCCGGCCTAATTAAATATTTAGATTTCTATAAGTGTTAAACAAATGGACTCTAGGGAAATCTAAGGATATGGGACCTATAGGAAGTGCACCACTTATCAAATTTCCTTTGGGATCTGGTAGAGGGTGTCACACTTTTCACGTCTTGAGAAGTACTATTCATAGCATCAGGTTTTTCGGGTGTTACAATCATAAATTATATGCATGAACAAATCATGATCATTTTATATGTGATTTTAGCACTAAACATCTAACTTAATCATAGGCCATTCAACCATAGGCTTATCATACACATACTTAGTATACTTGGCTCATTATGCCCTTCATAAAAGTAGGCACGACCATATGCTCATTATTATTACTTTGTTATCTCATTTGAATTTCCATGTGCTCTATGCTATGCATAATGTATACATATCATGCAGGGTATCTCAATGCTTAATTATGATAAATGAGATGTAAAGAATACTTACTTCAATATCATTAACCATACTTATAATGATTGGCATACATACTTCGATCATTTTAGCTTGCATACCATATCAAGCCTTATGCATAAAAATTATGACATCAATATCACAGAGGCATCATACTTGTTTAAAATAGCTCATTTAGACATCATACTTAATACATTCTTCTTAAGCAACTTTATGTGGCATAACTTAACTATTATGGACATTATAAGAATTTTAGCCAACTCATGGATTCCTAAACAGCCTAATTCAATAGTTAGTAACATCATCATCAACATTAATTTATTTTAGCAATACAAGATTTTACATACTCTTATAATTTGTATCATGTTTACATACCATTCATTCCATAATTACCTTCATCAAACATGAATAAACACATATTATGGTGCCACATAGTAATTTAATATTATTTTTATAACACCTTAATACCCAACTGATAATTAGTTCAAATATAGGATGTCATAGGTGACATCTTTACTTGATCTAGCTGTCAAATCCAAATGAAAGTCATTGCACAAACTTAACTATCTTATTCATAATACAATTGTTATCTTTGTTAAGAGCTATTTAAAACTACTGCTATTATCCATAAACACGTGTCTATAATCATGTAAATGTGTCTGTAATCAGTACATTGAGTAGTGATGCTCAGTAGTGTATTCAATGGAAAATATTCATATACATAACATGCAAGCACGCAAACATGCATCATGAATATAATCATGTTTATAATTTTTAACACTCTTAAGTCAGAACAAAAAGATTCATGTATGAAAACAAATTCATCATTTATTTAACATGAAAGAATATAATTTACACATAATAAGTGTTTTACCCTTTCTAAAATTAACAACATAAGTTATGTTTATAATTCACCCTCATTGATTAGTATTTTAGGTTCAAACTTTTAACTTAATTAATTACATTAATTATTGATAATTATTAAGTCTTGATTAAGCTTTATATGTATCATCTTATCCTTTATTTACTTGAAAGCAACAAAATACAATTTATTCTACTTATGTTGATTTTCCAATTCTATATAAACCACCTATTACTTATTTATCTTTATAGTTTATTCCTATTCTTATAATACTTCTTGTATCTAAATAGAAACCTAGTATTACCATAGTGATTTCCTTCATTAAATGTTTTATTCTTTTCATGATGGATTCTCACTTAATTGAAGTTAAATAACTTCTATGTATTAAACAATTTTGATCATTAAATATCCCTTGTTCGACCATTAAAACATCCTTTTTTAATATTCATATTTATATTAACTTATTAATTTAAGAAGCCCATATTTGACAGATAGAAATTGAATTACTTGATTGAGGGGATAAAAGGTGTGCAGTGGTCCACATTTTAGACCTGACGACTATTGCATCAGCATAACAGGATGTCATAATTATGTAGAGATCCTGCTTAAGCTCCTTATGGCTGCATCTGCATGAATATATGTGCAGTGGTTCTATCGAACATACTGGCGGCTGCACCCATATAAAAATAATAAAATGGTTAGTGTAGACCTTAATATCATCATGATAAGTTATAAAGAATGGTGGCCTTCATGGACCGAAGTATCAAGATGGGATGTAAGTGTAATGGATCTCATGAGCTAGCACCAAAAGATGACACCAAAGTGTCTTAGAAGCTACTATATTCCCTAAGTGATCGGTCGACTTATCCAGTGTACTATCCAACTCATATAGGTTTTACTCATAATTTTATTATAAATTACTTTAATTATATATGTCATGTATGTTATCCAAATTTCATAATTCCACTTTGATTTAAATTATCATTTTTAGTTTTCCTTACCAATCATATATTTTCAAGGAATATTGTTATCATTTACGAGCAAACTTGGTGTGCTATCATTTTCATCACATATGTATGATCTCCTTGGATCATACATCATATACATCATATAAGTCATATACTTCTTATAATAATGTCATATCACTATGCATGTAATGTAATGAGCATTTCACATATTGGAATTTTTCTTATATTTTATACCATATGTTACTATTTTATAATCATGAACGTAATTTATTTTCTCTTTCAATTTCACCATACCATATTATCATCCACACTTATTACCTTATTAGATATTAAAATTTATTATTTTCATAATTGAATACAAACTCAAGCTTTCTCATATTATTTTCCTTTTGCCAACTTTCTTTAATAATCCTTAACATTATCTAATTAATTTTATTAATTATTGTCATTAATTTTTCAAGCATAATTCTTGAACTTTACTTTAGCTTAATGTCATAATTATCCATCATCAACATATTCCATTAATTTAACTTATATGCATTTATTAATTTATTTTTATACTTATTAATCAAGTTCACTATTAATTAAACACATATTTTATTTCACATAAAAACCATTTTTAACAACTAACAAATATAATATTATATTTATCAAATTGTTTATCTAAACAATATATATATATATATATATATATATATATATATATATATATTGTTTTAAATATTTATTTATTCAATTCACTACCTTAATAATAAATTTATACATTTAATATATATTCCATTTCATTAATTAACTTAAATATTTATTTCATTTTATTTTATTATTTTTTTCTCTTATCTTATTCATTATACCAAATATCTTTTCAGTCCATTTAATAATTATTAGTATCTCGTTTCCATACACAATACCCACACACACTTCAAATAATTATTTAACTATAACTCTCTCTCTCTCTCTCTCTCTCTCTCTCTCTCTATATATATATATATATATATATATATATATATATATATATATATATATATATATATAAAATCCATTTATAAACACTACGTTTGTTCCTTTTTCTCCTCACTTAATTAACCATGCCTTACTAACCTATTTAGCTTCATTCAACCAAACATTAATTATACACATATATATACATTAGATACATTCACATACTTTAACGTATATTTAGGACTATCATAATTTACATATTAAAATCATTTATTTTCATTCGTTATTCACCTAAATTAATCTTTTTATAATTTATTAGTATAAATACATTATTGAATCTAAATTATACATACCATAAACATCAATTTTAGGCATACAACCAATTTATCCATATTAAACATAATAACATTTATATCCATTATTTAATTTCATGAACACCATTTATTTAACTTAAACATAAACATACAATAATTTATAATAACTAACAACCTAAACACACATACAAACACTTATACATTCACTATACCATACTTCACATACACATAATAAATTCATTTTTTATGCTATATTCAATTAAGCCTTATATTAATCCTACCATTATTCATTATATGCTATTAAATTTTGTCAAATTCATATCTGCCAACACAAATTCAATAAATCCATCACTAATATAAATGAAATACCATTTGGCCATATTTATCTAAATTACTGAGCATATTCATTTTACCAATTTACCTAATTAAATCATGTTATCCAAAATCAAATAACCTAATTATACCATAAACAATACATATACCATATAATCAAACAATTTCGTGCACGCACACATACACTTTCAATTAATCAATCACACACACATGTATATATTTCATTGAATACACTTAAAAATGGTCTTATTTGCCTCTAAAATGGCCTTCCACACCATGAGTTTGATCATCCCATCCTTAACTCCAAAAATCACTCGAAACATAATGCATTTTCCACTAGAAAAATTCATAGAAAATTACTACTAGCTCCAAGCTCCAAATTGATGCTAGAATCACTTAATTTTGCACCCAAAATAGCATAGAACATTATTAAACCTTAAAAATAACCAATGTAAACTACTTTAGAGAATTTGAAACCCTAACTTTCTTTATACATAATTCTCCCAAATTTCACCTTGTTTTGCTTATTTCTCACCATAATTAGGCTTTAGAAAGTTGATAGTTGAATTCTACACCTTTGATTAAGAAGTATAGGTCCATTTTAAGGCTAAGGAGAGAGAAAAATCAAGGTAAAAGAGAGATAGAGAGAGAGAAAGAGAGCTAAATTTTAGTCATTCATAGGGTCTAAGGAAGATGAAGCCTTTTATCCTCTATACCAATTCTAGATATTTCCATCCTTTATATACCCCCTTCAATGGCTAAGATCATCCCATTTAAAATCCAATGGTTGAGATTAATTTTAAGGTATTATAGTGCTTAAAAATTCAATTTTAATCATAGAGGCTTTAATAAATTCCTTTTTTGTTACCACAAATTTAGAAATCCATTAATTAACACCTCCTTAAATTTCATAATTTCTGACTAAGAAGAACCCACTGAACTAAATAATCACCATTGTAATTAACCTAAATAAATTACTTCTCATTGTTAGAATATTCCAATTTTAATAACATTGGCTTAGTTAGAATTTTTTACCATCAAGTCATGCTATTTTTAGATTTTTTTGAGCTTAAAATATATATTTTATCATTAAGCTAAAACTAGGTTACCATTCATAAGGACACTACAATTAAAACTACTTTTACTTATTTAACCTTTTATATGACCTTAAATGATTCCCAAATTTTAGTTAATATTTATTTTTAGTATGATAAGTCCAACTGAGCTCAAGTTGTACTATTCATGACTCGACATCACTATTTGTTAAGATAGGGCCTCGAACCTTATTCTTTTCACACTTCTATATTTCCTCTCATGCTATTTTAATGTTTCTCTCTCTTTTATAAATGTTCCACATTTTAATGAGCTTAAACCACCTTTTTCTAGAATTGCACCTAACAATTTGGAAAATGACCATTACTTTCCTTTGTGGATTTTCACACTATTATTCACACCAATCAACTCTACTTGATCCATACATCCATTTCATTTCCTATGGTTTCCTTTAATTCTCATTCTATGTTTTGGTAAATCAGATTGAAAGTCAGGGCACGACATTTCTTCCTCCCTTAAAAGAATTTCATCCTCAAAATTCTACTTAATTTTTTTTGATTCAAACTGCCTATTTTGTGTTAGCTTTTCTACTCCAGGTATTATTCCCACTATTCTCTCTCTATCTTTATGTTGCTATAAATGATAAAATCTTTTAATACAATGGATCGATAGCTGGTTTGTGTGAGTACTCTGTCATAAGATATTGTAACGATCCACTTATATCACATATCTTTGATGCAATCTTGCAACACATACTCCACTGCCTCTATCCATAGTGTCTAAACACCTTAATTAGTACTCTACTGACAGTAGGAATGAGACACTTACAATCTGGACTTGTTAGAAATATCCAAATTATTCTTTCTTATATAGATCTTTAGGTCTCTATTTATATCTGACTATGATTAGATTTACTTCTATTTTTATTTATCTTTTATTTCCAGAGCTAAACCTCAATCATAAGGTTTTTTTTCTTTGAAACCTTTCTTTGATCTTTTAATAAATCCCCTTATTATATAAACTAGAGCTACTAAAGGAGTAACCTATCTAATTAGTATTATTCATAACCACTTGTACTAGAACTTCCATATTAACTCCCTTTCTAAAACTTTCACCTTTCTCTACTTTTATAAACATCATTTATTTTATGTAACAATTTAGCTATGTAATTCTCTCATATTCAAACATGAATCCATACCCTTGCTTTAAATCAAGGAAATTCTACTCTAAATCAAGGAAATTCTTACTCTTTGTTTATAAAGTAATGATTCATAATACATCTCTCATCAAGCTCCTTAAGAAAGTATTCCTAATTCAAATCTTTTTGTACTTTCATTCCATTGCTTCGTCCCTTTATAGATATACCTTTACTTATAATAGAAGAAAGATATGAATCACATTCCTTTCCAAGATGCCCTTTTCTTATCAATACTTTGCCCTAACTGGGTCATCACATCACCTAAGGATTTCGCAATTTCGCTTGCTATTACTCTTATTACATATGCCTCTTAGAAGCTTATATTAGTAGTGCCTATATTAGTAACATAGGAAAAAATAACAGTTATAACTTATCTTTATCTATAAACACTTATAAGCCTCAAGTAGTGCAAACCCATATAAAATACCACTTATATCTTATGGCACTCATGTATAACCTTATATTCCAAGAATTGCCTAAACCTATGCTCTGATACCATTAAATGTAATACCTAATACCCAACCGATAGCCAGTTCAGATATGGCATGTCACAAGCGACATCTCTTACTCGATTTGGTTACTAAAACTGAATGAAAGACATCACATGAACTTAACTATCTTATTCTTAATACAACTATTATCTTTGTTAAGAGCTATTTAAAATAGTTTCTATTATCCACAAACACATGTTTGTAATCATATAAACTTGGGCCCACTACTTCACATATATATGAACTTGCAATACTTCACTTGAGGCTACTGCATAAGTTCCTGTCTACTACTTATGCACCAATAAAAGCTAGTGTGCTTAGCAATGAAGCTCAGTGGTGTATTCAATGAAACATATACATAACATGCAAGCACACAAGCATGCATCACAAATAATTATATTTATAATTTATAACACTCTTAAGTCACAACAAAAAAATGCATATAAGAAAATGAATTCACTGTTCATGTCACATGCAATAATATAATTCACACATAATAAGTGTTTTACCCTTTCTTTAATTAATGACATAAGTCATGTTCATAATTCTCTCTTATTGATTAGTATTTTGGATTCAACGTTTTAACATAATTCATTACATTTATTATTGATAATTATTAAGTCTTGATTAAGCCTTATAAGTATCACCTTATCCTTTATTGACTTGAAAATAACAAAATACAATTTGTTATACTTATGTTGATTTTTGAATTCTATATAGACCACCTGTTATTTATTTATGTTTGTTGTTTTATTCTTATTCTTATAATACTTTTTGTATCTAAATAGAGACCTAGTATTACCACAGTGATATCCTTCATTAAATGTTTTATTCTTTTCATGATGGATTCTCACTTAATCAAAGTTAAATTACTTTTATTCATTAGACAAGTTTGATCATTAAATATCCCTTATTTGACCATTAAAATATCCCTTTTTAATATTTGTATTTACATTAACTTATTAATTTAGGCAACCTATATTCAATAGATAAAAACTTAATTACTAGACTAAAGGGGTATAAGGTGTGTAGTGGCCCACATTTTGGACATGGCGGCTACTGCACTAGTATAATTGCATGTAATAATTGTGCAGTGATCTTGTTAAACCTCTCTCCAACTGCACTCGCATGAATATATATGTAGTGGTTCTATCATACCTACTAATGGTTGCACTCATATAAAAATAATATAATGGTCCTTATGGACCTTAATATCATTATGACAAGTTATAAGGTATGGTACCCTTATGGACCAAAGTACCAAGAAGGGATGTAAGTGTAATGGCTCTTATGAACTAGAATAAAAATATGACATCGAACTAGCAGCTGCTATATTCCCTAGGTGACCGGTCGACCTATCTAGTGTACTGTCTAACTTATATAGGCCTTACTCACAATTTTATTATAAATTACTTCAATTATAGAAGTCAAGTATGTTATCCAAATTTTATAATTCTACTTTGATTTAAATTATCATTTTTAGTCTTCCTTACCAATCATACATTTTCATGAAATACTATTATCATTTATGAGCACACTTAGGTGCTATTACTTTCATCACATATATATGATCTCTTTATATCATATATTATATACGTCATATATTTCATATGCATCGTATAATGCATGTAATGTACTGAGCAATTCATGTCTTGGTATTTTTCTTATATCATATCTCGTATGTTACTATTTTATAATCATGAACATAATTCATTTTTAATTCATTTTCTCTTTTAATTTCATCATACCATATTATCATCTGCACTTAATACCTTATTAGATCTTAAAATTTATTATTTTCATAATTAAATACAAACCAAGCTTTCTAATATTATTTTCCTTTTGCCAACTTCCTTTAATAATCCCTAACATTTTTTTACTAATTTTATTAAATATTGTCACTAATTTTCCTAACATAATTCTTTAACTTTATTCTTAATTAATGTTATATTTATCCATCATCATCATATACCATTAATTTAACTTATATGCAATTGTTCATTTATTTTTATACTCATTAATCAAGTTCACTATCAATTAAACACATAAATTTTATTTCACATAAAAACCATTTTTAACAACTAACAAATATAATATTATATTTATCAAATTGTTTGTTCAAACTATATATATTGTTTTAAATATTTATTTATTCAATTAACTACCTTAATAGTAAATTTACACATTTAATATTTATTTTATTTCATTAATTAACTTACATACTTATTTTATTTTATTATTTTTTCTCTTTTCTTAATCATTGTACCAAATATCTTTTTAGTACATTTAATAATTATTACTATCTCATTTCCATATATAATGCACGCACGCACACACACACACACACACACACACACACACACACACACACACACACACACATATATATATATACTTGTACGCACTTAAAATAATTATTTAATTATATATATATATATATATATATATATATTAACATTAATCCATTTATAAACACTAAATTTGTTCCTTTTTCTCCTCACTTAATTAACCATACCTTACTAACCTATTTAACTTCATTCAACCAAAGTTTAATCCTACACACATATATACATTAGATACATTCACATAATTTAACATATATTTAGGACTATCATAATTTACATATTAAAATCATTTATTTTAATTCATTATTCACCAAAATTATTATTTTTATAATTTATTAGTGTAACGTCCGCCGGTCAAGGTATTGTGAACAGTGCTTTCGAAACCTAAGTGATGTTCCCCATGGTGCGGGTCATCATTTTGAGTCCGATGACTGGCATATTGCTTATAAAACTTTGACAGGCCTGAAAGTGGTCAAAATAAATAAATTAAAAATTTTAGCAGAACCAATAATTCATATTAGGCCACAAACTAATGTTTTTAGAGATCTCGGGACAGCCCCAAGACTGAGAATGTGCCCAGATGGCCTCAAAAATACTATACCCTGAAGCTCAAAAATTGTACTGAGTTCAACGGTGAAGAAATTTTTAGAATTAGAGGTCATTTGCAAATTCTCACAATTTTCGAGATTTGGCACACAAATCCAGATAGTAAGAAAATGGTCTTCTCGAAGGAATTAGGCCTTGAAAATTCATGAGTGTGTAATTGGGATTTGATAAGGAATATTAAAACAAATAGTGCAATTTTTTGATGTCGTTTGGTATTTTTTGGGTTTTCAGCAGAACTACGATTTCTACCGAAATTTTGCTAGCCTAGTTCCCCAAGGAATTAGTCCGTCAAACTTTATGTGCCTCTAATTAAATGTATTTGAGGATTTTAGAAATAAATGCAACAATTTTTGGAGGTCCAAGCGGCTGCAAAAAAATTCCCGAAGTTCTATCGTGCACTAAGTTGCCGTAAAATGCTCGATTTTTAATTCGAGTACTTCCCGATGGAATTTCATTGCAAAATTTTGCAGGCATGAAATTGGGATTAAATGATGAATTTAGGAATAAACAGTGCAATTTTTTGATAATTGTGTGATTTTTAAAAAATTCCCAAAGTTAGCAGCCCCTATGTTCAAAAAATAAAATTCGGGGGTGCTCGAAAACTTTGGAATGTGAACTGAGGCTACTCTAGACTTCTCCAGTAACTAAAAACATGGCCAAGTCCTTAGAGGACACCTGGCCCACTACTTCACTCTCCTTTTCTTTCTTTTCTCTTTCTCATTTCCCACTTTCCTCTCAAGAAAAATTTTGGAGTTTATGTTCTGTTTTCCTCCCTCTTTCATTGGCTGTCCAGCCTACTTCTCACCCTAAAAAGCCACCCAAAATCCCCTAAAAATTAGTAGTTGAAAAAGCTTGAGGTGGATGATCTTGATTAAAAAGGAGAAATATCAAAGAGAAAGCAAAGGATTTCAAAATTTTTGGTCACATCTCTCTCCTTGTCTCCCCTATTCTAGTCTGTTTTAGCCAGTAATTCTCCTTCATTACCACCTAAAATTTGTTCTAAAGGATGAGGAAAATAAGCTATGGTAAAATGGGCTAGCCAAG
>CANXYI010330612.1:0-10242 GCA_948208565.1 Hura crepitans | reverse complement strand
TCACTTAAAGGTCAGTGGCTTGCCTTTGTCATCATTAGGCTTTCCTCAATTCTCAAGCAAAGACCCCACTGCAGGTTTCTGCTCATTTAGTATGCTAATCTGCCATAGCTCCAGTTGGTCACCTGCCCAGACATTCTAATCAGAGAGAGAGAGCGAGGTGGGGTTGATTACCTATTTCTTTGACTGCAGAACTAAGTGTTAACAACCACGCAGCGCAGTCTTTTAATATTATTAGCTTTTATCCGACGTACAGGTCAGGTTGCTGTGTACTTTTGTGTGAATTAAGGATCGGTATGCGGACAAACTTTTTTATTTTCAATTTCAATATATTATTATTATTAAAATTGTAATTTTTTTTTTGAAAATCACTGAAAGTGTAGGGTCTTTACAATTTTATCATTAATCAATAGGAAAAAAGGAAACAAAACATCGAAGATTTTAGTAATAATTACGAATAATTGTAGATAACATATATTTATTGCTTTAAAAAATTTAAAAAATAATTTTTTTGGGGGTGTAGATTAAAGGAAAAAGAAAACTTATAAAACCTAGGCAAAAGATTAATGAGTTAATAATATCAGAATTGATAATGGGCTATTCATTAGTGATAAATAAACTAATATACATAAGTGTGAGTTTTGAATAAATCTGCTTTAGAAAAGATAAATTAGTTATATAATCTTTAAAACTATTTCAAACACCATTTAACTATAGAAAATTTTTGATACAATACATTAAAAATCCATTAGAAAAATATTAAATATTACAGCTTAATTACAAGATTAATCCACCCATTCAGAAACATTTAACATATAAATTCTGTCATTGGTATATTATTATACTTAATGACTTGAATTATTTTATCATAATTATTGGTCCTTTGTGGAAATAACAAGAAATAAGGAAACAGAAAACATTTGCAAAAGTGGCAGCATATAGTTGCAAAGCGTCATAAAAACATGAAACTGTAGTAGTTAATTTCCACCGCGGAAGAAAGTTATTTTTTATTTTTATTTTTTTACTTCTGCTTTTTATTCCCATCCTGTTTTTTTTTTTTTCATATTTTCTCTCTATAAAAGAATTTTCCGCCGTGAATAGAAAGAAAGAAAATAAATTAAAAAGAAAGAAAAAATTAAAAAAAAAAAGTTATCGTAAATGAATAAATATGGATACTTTTCAAACCCACTTCGTCCTAAGAGCTACTTCTGGTCAACCCCACATTTAAAGTTAAACTCCCTAACTGCCATGAACCTCATGTCCCGTGTTATTGGTTCAGTTAGCTCTTCACTTTCTCCGCAAAAACTTCTCCAATCACAGCTACCATTAGTTTAACACAAACCATTTTCAATCTCTTTGTTTTTCTTCACCAATCATACTATACCATGCTTTAGTTCATACACAAGCCACCAAACAGAGGCGGCCATGTTTGATTTCCTCTTTGGCTGGCGAAAAGCTTCTGAGTGGTGCTTACTCATTTATCTGGACTTTCTTTTGCAAGTGGGTTTTTCTTCATTTTCATGTTTTTATGATTTATTTGTATATCTGTATTGTTGCAGCAAGAAGCTTATCAAGCGAGTTCAATGCCGGCTCAAGTTGTTGAAGTCTAAAAGGCATTCAATTGTTAGGCAATTAAGAGAGGATGTGGCTTACCTCCTCAAGTTTGGCTACGAAGATCTTGCCTATAAACGGGTATCTATGAACTACAATTCCATTTTGTTTATTGTACTCTGTTCTGCTCTTTTCCTTTTCACTTTTTTCCCCAATTTCAGGCTGAGCATCTCTTTAAAGACGAAACCACATTGGCAGTTTATGAACTGCTCGAAAATTTCTGCCAATTCATCGTCCTCCACCTATCTTATATCCGCAGGAACAAGTACGAAATAACAACTTTTCACTGTTCGATTAATGCTGTTTGTGTTATAAAACTATGATCTTTATTTCTTTCAGTCTTATGGTTTCAGGGATTGTCCGAATGATATCAATGAGGCAGTTTCCAGTCTCATATTTGCCTCTGCAAGATGCGGTGATCTTCCTGAGCTTCGCGCGATTCGGAAGCTTTTCAGAGAGCGTTATGGCCAGAGATTTGAAAATACTGCTCTTGAATTATTGCCTGGCAATCTTGTCAATTTGCAGGTTTTTTTTTGCTTACCTTCAGGAATTTTTTTGTTTCTAACTGTGAAAAAAAAAATCCTGATTGATAAAATTTTTAATGCAGGTAAAAGAGAAACTTTCCATGAAATCAGTTTCTGATGACGTGAAGCAAAAATTGCTGGATGAGATAGTGCAAGACTACAGCCTACAGCCTGAGACTTTGGCGATTGAATACACTACCGAGAAACATGTACGTGGTTTTCTTTGATTCTTCTGTTGAATCTGGATACTAATTTATCAGATCTAGTTACAGCTTTGTTCCTAATGATCACAGATAGTAAAACCCTGCAATGTGGAAAATGCTAATTCTGATGATGCTCATCAGGATGATATGATTAGTACTGCAATTGATTCTTCTATAGATAAGCAATGCTCGTCCGATGTAATGCAGTCTCTCATAAATAGTTTCGAAGCTGTTGATACTGGAAGAAGGCCTGATCGCAAAGAAGTTCGGAAGATGACAGCATCTTCTTCAGAAAGTTTGCCTCAATTTCCAGAGGAAATGATAATCTATATGGATGACATAGAGGAAGTTAAGCATCGCGTTGCGAAACAAGGAAGCTGTCAGGACCAAAGGACTTTTAAGTTCAAATCATCCGTGCTGCCTGATAACACGAAAGTCGTAGACAGCTACTATGTGAAGTATGATTCGGGGAGCGATAGCTCGAGCTCAAGCATTAGAAAGAGAGTGAAGGCATCCAAGAAAGGAACAAAGAGGAGATCAGTGTCTCATGAAAATTGGAGTGTGAAAGATATTCATTGTGGGATATATTATGACACGCCAGACAAAAAAACTGCATCCAATAAGCTCCACAAGAAGAGTAGTGCACAAAATAGGCAAAAGCAGCAGCCTCATATCTGCTGCTGCTTTAGCCTCGAAGGTGAAGAATGCTGCTTGAAACATCCCTGTTATTTTCGTACCAGTAATGGCAGAGATGATCAAGAATTTCTACAATCGAAGTCGAAGAAAACAACGATTCATGCCCTGGAATCAGATAAAGAAACGGAGTGTGAGTTTGGTGATGTTGCTTGTAATGATTTATCCTCCAAGACCACAAGTCCTTTGACAAGAAAAGCAGCGAAGCCTTGTTATATGAGAGCCATGACAATGCCTCAAGAACGGTCTAAAGGAAGTCGTAAAGATAATGTTTTGCGATCCAGTTCGTTTCCTGTTCTATCCCCGAACCATGTCCATCCAAAACTGCCAGACTATGATGAGATTGCAGCTAAGTTCAAAGCTCTAAGGAAAGAGCATCAGCTGAATAAACACCATTGAAGCTTGAGATTGTTTCATCGATGCACTGAGTTACTAGAAATTTTTGCGCTTCTGTTGCTTGAAATTGTACAAAACAGCCCGCAGCGTTATGTGTCAATCAACTACACATTTTGTCATTCAAACAAAATTTGTAATGATTTAATGGTAGAAATGGGCTAAAATTTTCCTGCATCCTTTTTAGACTTCAATTCTAATCTTTTTTTTTTTTTTACTTCTTTTTCATCAAAGGAACCGTCGCGAATAGTCTATTGACCCGTTCAAAATCGAGTTAGGACTCGTGTGATGATGCGTAAGCCGACGCAAGCCTGTTACAGGTTTAGTTACACTCGTATTTCACATAGCATTTCTGAATGGTGCGAACCGAATGGGTATCCAGTTTCCTATATTAATTCTTAACGATTCAAGCCAAATGGATATCTAACTTCATGATCAACTTAGCTCCCTTAACGTCAATGTTCAAATTTCTCTCCGTATAATATAAGCACAAATTTCTCGAATGTCGACTGCAGAATTGAAACGGGAACAAACTTTTACCAACTCTAAGAAGTCATGAAAAGAAAATCAACCCTAACATCAATAAATTTCTCCTTTTCTCGAAAAGAAAATATTCTCTCCTTCTTGGTCCTGTTCATCTAGTCTAATAGGTCTCTATCAATGAAAATGGAAAAAAAAGGGTAAACAAAAACCAGCTGTGTGTGGACACTTATACATTTAGTTGCAATGACGCAGATCTTGCCAGATAAATTGCACAAAGAGCACGATCAAAGGCAAAGATTTGACCTTTGAAACTGAAACAATTATCAAAGGCCAAGATTAGACCTTTGAACCAGTGAGTTACACATGGGGATATTTAATAACCTATGATTGATTCATAGTTGTCATTCATTACTCTCTCTTTCCTCCATTAAATTTCTGCTACAACAACAATCAACGCAGAGCAGATGATGATGACAACATTAAAGAATAATCAACAATCTCATCCCTTTTGCTTTCTTCTTCCCTATTTAATGGCGGCCGTAGCAACAGCAATTATCACACCAGGTTCAAATCTCTCTGCCTCCAACACAAATCAAGCTTGGTCTTCTGATAGCAATACTTTCTCACTTGGGTTCATCCCTCTCGACCCACAAACTTCTCCTCCTTCCTTTCGCGCCGCCATTTACTATGACGGTGGAGTACCCATTTGGACTGCAGGGACAACGCCTGTTGATTCCGCTGCTTCTCTCCACTTTCTCTCCACCGGAACCCTCCGCCTTGTCAATGGTTCCGGAAACACTGTCTGGGATTCCAACACAGAAAACCTCGGAGTTTCCTCTGCTTCACTTGATGATACTGGCAATTTAGTTCTCACCAATAGCACTTCCACTGTCTGGTCCAGCTTCGACAACCCAGTTGATACAATAGTTCCGTCGCAAAATTTCACAGTTGGTAAGTTCTTGCGATCTGGGTCATACTCCTTTAGCCTTCTTAACTCTGGTAACATCACTCTCACTTGGAACAATTCTATCACATATTGGAGTAAAGGTTTGAATTCCTCGTTCAACAGTGATAATACTAGTTTAACTTCACCTCGTTTACAGTTGCAATCAATTGGAACTTTGAATGTTTTTGATCCATCGTTGCCTTCTGTTGGAGCAATTCTATTTTATAGTGATGATTATGCAGAAGCAGGTGAAATTTTAAGGTTTCTGAAGCTAGATAATGACGGGAACTTGAGAATTTACAGCTCTCAAAGGGGTAGTGGGACTCAAACTGTGAGATGGTCTGCTGTTGAAGACCAGTGTAGGGTTTATGGTTACTGTGGGGATATGGGAATTTGTATTTACAACGATACCGGTCCGATTTGCCTGTGCCCGTCTCAGAATTTTGAGCCAGTTGATCGAAAAGATAGTAGGAAAGGATGTAGGAGAAAGATGGAGATAGAGGATTGTCCAGGGAATGTGACAATGCTAGATTTGGACCATACATTGTTATTGACGTACCCTCCACAGAGCATATTTGGGGGAGGTCCTGATTCAGAGGTTTTCTTTGTGGCTGTATCCGCTTGTAGATTGAACTGTCTAATGGATAGTGGTGGCTGTGAGGCTTCTACTATATTGTCTGATGGGACAGGGCAGTGTTACTATAAAAGGCCTGGTTTTATCACCGGTTACCGGAATCCTTCTCTTGCTTCCACTTCTCACATCAAGGTGTGCCCACCGGTTCTTCCAAACCCACCACTTTTTTCAAGCTTGTCTCAGGAGAGCAATGGTTGGAAAGTGGAGGGTTGGGCTTTAATTGTTGAAGGAATAGCTATCCTTTTAGTTTTGATCAGCCTGGAGGCTAGTTTATGGATGTGGTGTTGTAGAAAAGGGTCTAGGTTTGGTGGATTATCTTCCCAATATGCTCTTCTGGAGTATGCTTCTGGTGCCCCAGTCCAGTTCTGGTATAAGGATCTTCGAGAGGCGACCAAAGGGTTCATGGATAAGCTTGGAAATGGAGGATTTGGGAGCGTGTACAAAGGGTATCTTGCTAATGGAATGGCTGTAGCAGTTAAACAACTTGAAGGAATTGAGCAAGGTGAGAAACAATTCAGAATGGAGGTTGCAACTATAAGCAGCACCCACCATTTGAATCTTGTGAGACTAATTGGTTTTTGCTCTGAAGGACGCCATAGGCTGTTGGTATATGAGTTCATGAAAAATGGATCGCTGGATAAATTCCTTTTCGTAGCAGGAAAATCGCTCAATTGGGAGCAAAGATTCAGCATTGCTATTGCTACTGCTAAGGCCATCACATACCTTCATGAAGAATGTCGTGACTGCATTGTGCATTGCGATATAAAGCCTGAAAACATTCTTCTGGATGAGAATTACAATGCAAAAGTCTCTGATTTTGGTCTCGCAAAATTGATTAATTCAAAAGAAAATCGGTACAAAACTTTGGCAAGCATTAGAGGGACTAGAGGATATTTAGCACCAGAATGGATTGCCAATCTTCCAATAACATCAAAATCTGATATCTTTAGTTATGGTATGGTTCTGCTCGAGTTAGTGAGTGGAAAAAGGAACTTCCATATGTCTGCAGAAACACATATGAAAAAGTTTTCGTTGTGGGCATATGAAGAATTTGACAAAGGTAACGTTTGGGGGATTGTGGATACCAGGCTAGCTGAGCAACGAGTGGATATGGAGCAAGTAATGAGGGCAATTCAGGTGAGCTTTTGGTGCATACAAGAGAATCCGTCGCACCGGCCGAGAATGGGAAAAGTTGTGCAGATGCTAGAAGGACTTGCAGAGATTGATAAGCCACCCGCTCTTATGGCTTTGGCTGATGGGTCCATGATTGAAACAAGTATACAATTTAGCAGCACAAATTCCCATACAGTGTCAGCTCCCGAACCCACTTCATCTTCATCTTTCCAAGCTGCAGGATTTTCAATTTCTGTTTCTGAGGGAAATAAGGAAAGGCCTTCTTCTGCTCTTCTATTATCAAGCAACCAAGTTGAAATCTTTCCCAAGTAAAGAAGAAGAGGAGAAACACAGTTTGGATCAAAAGTACTCGAAACGGGCACGAAGCGAGTTAAGGAATGAATACTCGAGACGTGAAGTTTTCAGTGTTCTAATCTTTTATTTTTAATAATATATCTCTCCCAGTGATAAAATTATTTAAATGTTTAAATGTTTGACCCAAAATATAAATGCAGATCTCAATGTATTGAAAGTTTGGTGTAAGTTGGAGACCCTCTCCATCCTCTTGTATTAAAACTCTCTCATAATTCTAATACTTGCAAGCAATTGGGCTAACCACCTAATACCTCTTACAATCTAATTATATCTTTAAATCCATTTTTATTTTATCACTAGAGATTAGAAAATATGTTAGTCAATGAAATATGTGAGATCTTACTTGCCAACACTGGTCATCGTTTCCATCAGTCGTACCACTAGCCCACAAATCCAACTCTCTCTAGTCTCTCCCGCTGAAGTGGACGGGCCAGTTTGATATTCTTGATTTTGAGTGTCCATGGGAATTTGCCAGGAACATTGGGCCCAACCTTCAATTAATTACAAATCTGACTTTTGTTTTTACGCCTATTTGATAGTAAATTCTTCTCTATCAGTTTAATCAATAATTTTGACAATTTTCAAAGCGTGTAGTTAATTATCAGAAAACTGCAATAAAAGTTAATTGCAGAATAATATTCTATGTATACTTCTTGCAGAAAAGGAAGTACGTGTGGAAGGATATTTTGGACATAATATTAAAGAAATAGATACAGATATATGAAGAGAGAGTGGAATGATAATTTGTTAAAATTTTATAGGTTCCACTGCCAGCGAAAATGGGCTGAATTAATGTATATGTGACCAACAACATCATATTGCGCACTACATGCACTACCATCTATTGGGTTTTGACTTTTTTTATTTCAACTTCTAACTCACCAACACTTCCGAGGAAATCTACGTAAAATCAAGCGGCCAATGGCTACTTGAAAGGTCACCTCTTCCCCCCATTGAGTCAGCCGAATATTGCTTTAAGCACTATATACGGTTAGCTTATGATTAATGGGGGTAACGTTGTGGTAATAGGTGTAGGGATTTATTGGTATGAATTTGATTGGTCCAAAGTTCATGTTTTTGAACCAATCTTTGCTTGCTAATATTAGAAAGTAATGTTATTTTATGAATTCACTTATTCCGGTTTTTAAATCACCAATTTAGTCAGAACAAAATAACAAAAAAAAAAATGTTTCTTGAATTTACAGCTTTAAGTAGCATTTTTGTAAATTGATTTAGATACTTAAACTTTTTTCCATTGTAACTTTCAATTGAGTCATTTTTAACTTTTTATCGATCAAAACAAAAATATAATTAGATTTGATAAATATATATTTTTTGAAAAAATCTTTCCTAAATCATGAATTAGTCAATAAACAGTTGTCTTATATAAAAAGATAGTTTCTTGTTTGATAATCCACTACTAACCTAATCTAGGCAAAACCAAATCAATTTACTCCACCGTTAGCATGTTGGATATATGCATGTGACTATATAATGCATAATAATAAGTTTCTATTCCATCAACCATGCCTATCGTCCACTATTCACTTATAGACTAGGTTAAATATTCTAAAGAAGAAAAATAGCTGTAAATATTAAATTAAAAAAATATTTATCTAAACATGATACGTCATAAAATATTTATTTTAAAGAAGAAAATTCATGTATCAAATCAATAGGGTGGTACGTGATTTTATTGGCAATATTTCTTTGATTCGGTGCATTAATTTCCTTATGTACTGTACCTAAGAAAAAAAATTCCCATTAAATTGATTATGTAAAGTACTTTTTTATGTGTATGACAGACACTATAATTACTTTAATCAATGAACAAAAGCACAGGTAATATAGGATGCTCTCCTAGTAAGGGTAATGTTAAATCATCTTCTGAATGTTATTCTTTCCAGAGTGGCCAAATATCCGATGATAGAATACAATGTCTGTGTAATGAACACTGTTTCTGGCTATATTGATAATGACAATAAATTTAGAGGTTCCTGGAATGCAAACATGGTTGTGTCATAAATTCATAATAAAGAGATTAAATACTTATTTAATCTTAAACTATATATTCAGAAGATGGTTAATTGTTCACAACTTGGCGTTATAAATATATAAAATAGAGGTTAGATTCTTGATAAAGGCTTTGCTTTGCTCGTGAAAGTTGATATCATGATGTGATATTATGTTATCGTGCCACTTGTTTGACCAAAAAATTGTTTTAATATCTTTAATGGCATTTTCATAGTCGACTGTTGTCTCTATTCTCTTCGGTCATCAACGGAGATTCGATTCTATAATTAAGAAGATCAATATTTTTCAACTTTCTTAATTTTTGAAAAGATGTTAGAGATTTTTTAAAGATACGGCTTCACAAATAAAAAAGATTTTTGGTTTGAATTCAAATAAATATCAATTTCTCGTAAAATTACAGTTTTGGTATGGATTAAGAAGCATTAATGATCCTCAATTTGATTAGTAATATTCTTATATTTTATAAACAGTGTGGCTCATCGGATTCTTCTTTTAGGAAAATGTTATCGATGACAAATTGGAAGCATGGAAAAGGGTTTTTTTTTTTACTCATAATTCGCATGCTCTTCTGCATTAATTCAAAGATTTAAAAACAATATAATGGACATTGTTATTTTTAACATACGTCACCTTTATATTTGTATATATCAATGAAATTCAGTTTATGAGAAAAGCTATAATAAAAAGCAATAATTTTACTTTAGTAAATAATCAAATATGAAATGGATTATTACTACGATTTATTTATTTATTTATTATATAGCAATTCATCATCGTTACTTCAGGGTGTAATAAAAATCTAAGATTTGATTTAAATGAGAATTTCGAAATGGTTTATACAAAAGAAAATAAGTATGGTTTCTTGTGAAGACATGGCATGGAAATATATTTCAAGAGAGATCAATAATTTGTGCGAGAGACTCATGCATGTTCCCATTTCCAAAGACTCATAAATGAAAATGCCAAAAAAGGAGAAAGACATTGACATAATATTCATGCATGTATAGTCCCTCAATTTGGGTAGAGAATGGCTGAGAGAAGATAGTTGGTGATTGGCAGGTGTAGAGTAGAAAAAAGACTCCCATTAACAAATTGTCTCTATCTTCAATTGAATGGTTCTAATTTCTTGGTCTAGATATTTCCACTTCTCCCACATTATTATTCACCCAGCCACATTGCTTGGATGCACCACGTGTCCTCTCCTGGATCACCTTAACAAATTCCATGAAAAATAAG
>CANXYI010330549.1:0-11958 GCA_948208565.1 Hura crepitans | reverse complement strand
TCAGTTTTCTATTTTGTATATTCTGTATATATTATTTCCTATTTAGAATTTATTATGTTTAGACTAGGAATTTATTCCTATTTAATTAGTTTTCCTAAAATAAGAGGAGAAGTTCAAGTATATATATACCTCCTCTTTCTTATTCGCTTATCATCCGCTATTATGAAAAATTTAGGAAAAAAATAGCCAGCCACACAATAGACAGCAAGGAATAACTATGAAAAATACCAAGAAGGCAGTGAAGAACCTGATATAACCAAAGTACAGTGATGCAGGAACGTGAAAACAAAAACTTAGGCTAAAGAGAGAGCAAAGAGTCACCAGATTCGGCCACTAACAGGGCAAAGAGATCGAAAAAAAAAGTCAAGAAGAAGTATCAACCGCCCGATCAAAGAGGCGACGCGGCGGTGATCCACACACGCTGGCGCGTGGAAGGCGGTGGCGCGTGAGGTGTACGCACACATCAGACGGTGAGCGGAGCCGAACATTTGGGCTGGCAACAATGCTGTGAGTCTTTTGGGAGTGGCGGTGAGAAAAAAGGAGGCCTCTAGATTACAAATCCCCAATTTTTGTGTGCTAGGGTTTACTATTCAGTTTAAAAAAGTCCGAAATTTTTAGAATTTTATGGACCTATAATCGAGTCATATGGCTCTAATGCCATGTAGATTTTTTAGAAATACAAATTGTTATTATTTCTCTTATATATTTTAAACTGAATAGTAAACCCTAGCACACAAAACTTGGGGATTTGTGATCCAAAAAGGGGGAAAAAGGATGGAGTTGCAAGGTCTCTCTGAACAGGCATCTCTAAAGATGAATGCAAAATCTCTTGATAAGGTGCTCTCCAACGGATGGAAGGGATTCACTTCTAGGTTTTTTAACTTTAAAGGCACCTATTTCCCCGCAACCTTCACCACCAAAAACACCCAACCCTCCTCCCATATAGAATTTACTTAACCAGTACCCTAAAGTGTTAGGTAATATCATCAATATTGTGGATATTACCCCCATTTTTTTTACCATACACTTTTCACACCATAACGTATACAAGTACCAAAATAGAGTATGATAGTATGCACAAAATATTTATAACAAGAATCATACCTTGGGCAACACAGTACATTGTGATCTACTTTTGGCCGTGTCAAAACAATGGGATGCAGCAGCAGCAATAGAACCAGAAAAACCAGCTGCAAGACTAACCTTAATAGGAGAAATTGGCCCAATTTCTTCATCAAACCTAATTGAAAGCTAAAAATTTAGGAAATGGAATAAAAATAATCAATATCTTAAAGACCAAAAAGGAAAAAAAAAATATGCTCTGCTAAATGGATAAGATAATTCCTAAAAATAATAATTCAATAGGTAAGAATGGTTCAAGATGCAATGTACTTTTATCTCATGCACTATCTCATCATGTGTCATGTAGCCACAACGAAGTGACCTTGTTAAAAAATTCCAACAAAATGAAAGCTCATCAAATGGTTTTTCCGCTTGATAAGATGAATGGCATATATGTGATAGATGAACTATTGATGGCTGATGCAAATCAATGCTTGTTAAATGGGTGACCTTTTATAGCATCCTTCTAATTTATAACCCTAGGTTCTCAAAACTGAAATTTCTTTTATTCAACCAAAAACCAAATATGCCCAAGTGCCTAAACTTATATAGAGAAATAAAACCCCATGTTTGCTAGAAGCCTACCAAATATAAAATATCTGAAACATTTACCTAAAATATTGAAGATAGCATATTAAGAGGGGGAAAAAGGTGTTAATTACAACCATCCCCTAACCTGCAAAACCAAACAAATCAACCCCAAACTCACGTGAATCTTGCAATTAGCCCTCTCTATTACTTTTCCCACTAATTCCCAACAATAATAGGTCATCCTTAATAACAACTATTACTTTAACCCCCAACCTTTTAGTTTCTAGCTTATTATGGATAAGCGGGACCTGCAAAAGCCACATCACTATTCTGTTAGGAATCAAAAGCAAAAATAACGGAGGGGGCTAATTGGAAGATTCATGTAATATTTGGGGTCAATTTGCTCACTTTTGTAGGTTAGGGGATCTAATTGAAAAGATTCAATTAATATTTGGGGTTAGTTTGCTCACTTTTGTAGGTTAGGGGGTCTAATTGAAAATAGTGTTAAGGTTGAGGGATTGGTGTAATTATCCCTAAAACAAGTTGCACACTAAGTTTCCTACAATTTGAAGAAGAATAATACTCCCCCTTTGCTAATATATAAGTGCTTTCCTTTTTCATTTGTCCCAAATAATAGCCCACTTTCCTTCCAAACAATACACTGAACTAATCTAACATACCCTTATTTAATATTTCTTGTTATCAATAAATTATAAATATCATATCGTACTTCTCAAGGACACCCATAATGCATACATGGATAAATTAGTAAAATGCAAGTAAATTATATAATTTCAAGAATATTAATTGCATTTTCTTAGTATATGTGAAAATGAAAGTGTACCTATCTATTAGGTTGGAAGAAGTTATTATTTAGTGGTCCTTCTCTTTCCAAGGCAAACTAGAATTAGGATTATGGAACATAAAACTAATCTCAATTGACTAAATGTCAAGTGATGCACTTAGAAATAAGAATCTAAATAATCGATGGAATTGAAATAAGTCACCACATGAAAATGGAGAGTGCTTTTCAGTACACACACACACTATGCTACACTCATTTAATGAACACTTGTGCTAATAAGAAGCAAAACTAATCAAATTAAACATGAGATTTTCAGTGCCACTACATAATAATAACTATGTTGATAACATTACAATGCAACAAGTGAAATATTATTTGAAAACCACATCAAAGAATAAAACTTTGATCCTTAACCATTTGGCAACCTTCAACAGAAGCATAGATATAACAAAAAATAAGCTATGTACTTCTTTTTACCTTAGGCATTTGTGGGTTGGGGTGATCGATACATAAAGACAATTAGAGTATCAATCATATAAGTTCATAGCAACTACAATTACATTGCATATATTACCATAAGGTATATTACCATACCTTGGTAAAGGATTCATTCCGGCTGCCTTCCATTCAAACATTGCTCGATGCATGAACTGCCAGCTAGAAAAGAAAATCCCACCATAGATAGAATCTCGAACAAGTCCAGACCGGAGACCTCTCCACAATGCCCCCCAACCTTCCAAAGAGATGATATTTGATGGCTTTTGTACATCACAAATTGATGGAGCTTTCCCAGAGCCAGTCATCATCCAAGGGTGTTCTTGAAGGGCACCTACCAAATTTGGCTGTTTAATAGATAGGGAGGACAAAAGGGCAACAGAGTGGTCCAATGCCATCTTATTTGGAGTATATCCATGTAGCAATTTAGCTATAAGAGGTGCAACAGCTTTATTTTCTGCAACAGTGGTAGACCTCGGTATGCGAGATGCAGAGTTAACCTGTGCACGAAGTTTAAACATTTCAAATGGAGAGCTTATGACAGCCTCCAATGCCCCAGCTACCATTCCCGCCATGAGAGCCTCAGAGACATAGACATATTTGTCTTCTCGTCCATCTGCCGCCAAAGTGATTAAAATGAAAATGATGATTTTTCGACATTCTTTACCAAGTAGTTGCCCTTGCCATATTTGTCCAATTAAGATTAGGATTTGAATTGAGAATCACAATCCTCGTTTTGTAAATTGGAAATGGAATTACAAAGTTTGCTAAAAATTCCCAAAACTAGTTAAAAATAATAACATATCAAAATGGGATTATCATTTAGCCTATAGGAAATATGCTCTATGATATAATAATATATTCTTATTACATAATACCTAAAATTCTAGACAGTGATTATTGCAAGTACTAGAAACTCCCAAGATGCAGCCAGCATTTTTTAAGCCTATCCCTAGTCAATTTAGGATTTGAAGTCTAATAAGAATTTAGAATAAGTCCTAATTTTCCTTGTGTAGTTAGGATTTCTATTTATTAAAGTAAATAGGAATATTTTCTGTTTTCCTAGTTATTTAGGTCCCATTTAGTTTAGTATTTTTATTGTCCTTGTAGAATTAGGACTTGCCCTTAGTATAGATAGGATACTTATTTCAATTAGTAGATGTATATTATTTTTTGTGTGAATACAGAATTTTATTCTAAGGTTTTGTTAAACCTAATTTTGTTAATTGTTCCAACCTAAATCAACCTATTCTAGCCTAATGTCAAGTGGTATCAAAGCAAAAGATCCCGCAGCAGTCTAGGATTTTTTTTTTTTTTTCCTAATCATAAACCACAGTTGATAAAGGTCTAAGTCAAGATAGAAGCAATCAGGCCCAACAACAATGGTTGAGATATGGGGGATGATTGAGGACTCGACTTGGGCTGTACAAGCCTTGCAGAGTCAGGAACCTGTGGAAACCAGAATGGAGATTCCAGAAGGTGACCACAAACAACTCAAGGTTGCAGAAAATCTTGAGACTGAAAGGAAATCAAAGACGTGAACCATTTTCATGAAGCTGGACCTGCAAATCAAGCAGCACGAGGTGGATTTGAAGAATGGTTGCAGTCTGTTTTTGATTTAAATGGTGGAGAGGAGAAGGTTGAAGTTCCTTTTGATGAAGAGTTAGATCCAATTTTTGATGAATGTGATGACAAGATTGAAGATATTGTGTTCATTCAACTCAAAGCGAGTCTTTGATGTTGGAAAAGTGCAATGACAACTTCTATTAAGGATGAGATTTTATTTACATCGTGCCAAAGGATTTTTGGACATCAAGAAACAGTGGATATTTTACAACCAGCCAAGGAGTTTATTGCTGACACTAGAGATATCATCAACAAAATTTTCAGAGGGTAAGAATCACGATTATACTAATTATGGTCTAAAAGGGGACTTCAGTTCCATTGACATATCAACTCAGCTAATTGATTCCAAAGTGTTTTTGAAGACTGCTAGGAAGAATGAATATTACATCAAAGTGACCTGTCAAGGTGAACGGAAGATAATTTTTAAGTTACCAGATGTAATATCTGGATGGCTGTTATGCATGCAAGAATAAGTTGATGCAATCACTTAAGCGGAATTTGTCAAAAGGCCTACTCGTTGGAGCTGAGTATTATTTTCAACCCGGGGAGAATTGATGCATCTAGCCATTTTAAACCCATTCCTAGTCAATTTAGGATTTGAAGTCTAATTATGAATTCGGAATAAGTTTTATTTTTCCTTGTGTAGTTACGATTTCTATTTAGCAAAGTAAATAGGAATATTTTCTGTTTTCCTAGTTTATTTAGGTCCAATTTAGTTTAGTATTTTTATTTTCCTTGTAGAATTAGGATTTGTCCTTAGTAGTAAATAGGATAGCATATTTCAATTGGTAGATGTGTCTTATTTTTTCTATGAATACAGAATTTTTATTCTAAGGTTTTGTTAAACATAATTGTGTTTATTGTTCAGACTTAAATCACCCTATTCTAGCCTATTTGTTGAGATTAATTGCACCTAAACTCTTCCACTGCATCACAGGGAAACTCAATCAGACAATAAAATAATAAAAGCCCTTTCTCAACATACTCCATCCTTCATCATCTTGCCTATCTCCATTTAGTATTGTATTTTGAAAAACTGCAAAAACTGTATGTATAAAAGAAGTAAATTGAAAAGATTACCTTTATAAAAAGCTGTCAAGATTTCATATATTCCAAAGCGAGCTCCTACACCAAGTATTCTCCCTGAGATCAACCACCTAAACCCACAATAGAAGCCTGTATGTTCATGCATTAAAGAAGTATGTCAGTTAATACTTGTAAACAAGCATTATGCAGAAGAACTTCCACAAAATCACATACTAATAAACAAGAAAGGACATATATGTACACTGACTACTATTTAGAAGCAATTTAGTAATTTTCAAGCCCAGCTAACCCACAAACAGTATAAGTTTAATTAGAGCTCTTCTTTAATAACTTCCAGATTTCTGTTATATAAATACTGAATCTGCAATCCCAGTAAAATTCCAGAAAAATAATATGGGATCCTATAATCAATGTCTAACCTGGAACTAATTTCACTTCTTGGCCTTTCCACCACAAAATTTTTATTCATCTCGAGATATTTTATCAGGGAAAATTGTTCAATTCTATTCCCAATCCGGAAGCCCACAGAACAGACAATATAAATCCATTGTTGTCCACATTTTAAAGGATAAAAAAAAAAAAAAGCAAATCAATTGACCAGCTAAGTAACAGATAATCTAAAAATTAACAAGGTGAAGGAAAAATATAGACCTGAATTCCCAGATAATGAACGAACTCTGTTTAAAGCCTGATGCAAACTTAATGGTTTATTGGAACTGGAACCAACCTGTTGAATAGAATATGAATTATGATAATGATCAAGCAACAAATTATGCGTAATAGGAAATAGTGAGAAACCTGGAGAAGAACTTTGATAGTATCAAGAGGGTAGGTAAGAGTTGTGCCTAAAGTCACTGTCACAGCAGCAGCAATGGTATGTGTTGCAAACAAGTGGTCCTTCAACAATTCATCCATTAGTTGTAATGAATCGTTTGAAAAATGAAATTTTAAAGCGATATATTTGGTACTATTAGAGAGAATTGGCTTGGGGTATTCGCCAGTGCCGGCGTTAATGCTATATATGGTTCACCCATAGAAGTTTAAGGTAGCTAAAGACGGCGGTGAAGGAGGAGTTGGTGCCATCAAGTTGTACAAGACAGGTTTGCTGCTTAAAAAGAGCCTGCCAAGCAATAAAAACAACCACAAAGGCACACAATTGAAAATCTAAAAAGCCTAAAAATGAGTTTACAGAGATTCGCTGGAAAAGAAGGAACGAAAGCAAAAACTCTAGAAAGATGAGCTCCGGGACAGCAATGCGATTTGGTGGCACATTTGGCTCACATGCTGCTGCGACGGTCACCAGAATCGATAAGGCTGCAACTTGCAGGAGGGTGGCTGCGAGAAGCGGAAAAAAAAAAAAGATGTTGACGGTAGATTAGTAATTAACTTTCTACAATTATTATACTATACATTAAAACTGAAACTAAGATGAACAGTGAAGCAGGAAGTCGCTCTCAAGCACAAGCGAATTGTCCGAGATAAGTGTAAAGTTGCTGCTGCTGTTGCTTTGCATTAAGCACGAGTTGGCTTTATGCATGAGGTGGATATTTGATTTTTTGGGTATAGGGATATTTGATTATTGACAATGGGATAAGCCTCAGCATAAATACAATAGATCACTACAGATATATGTTATCTTACCCCAAAAAAAGAAGCACACGGACTAAGAGCTTACAGAGGCCAAAGCGAGGTGAGTCCGATTGCAGTTATCTTCTACACTGTATTTGGTTGATGATTGAATTGATAAAACTTATGCCAGAAAAACATTCGATTCACTAAATATCATTTCAATAGTATTTGATTAAGAAACAGAATCGAAAAAAAAAAAAGAGAGAAAGAAATCAGAACTTCCGAAAATGTTGGACCGTTCATTGCATGATAATTTGTCATTAAAATAGCTTCATGAATTTACTTATGAATTTAGCATTAGGCTACATGTTCTAATCCGACACTAAACAAGTCCGCTGCATATATATATTTAGGAAAATGAGAACAGAATCAAAAGAATAGAAAATAACGTACCTAGAACAAGGCTTTAAGAAATTCCTTAGTCACTTTGTAACATTTCAAACCTAACTGAAGTTCCCAGAAACTATTTCACTCTGATTGTTTTTGGTGCCCAATGAGATAAAGAAGAGGAAACGAAAAGAGAAGGCAGAGCAATCTCTAGGGTTTGATCAAAATAAAAAAGAAAAAAGAAAACGGTTTTTCTAATCCAAGGTTTTATAAATGAGAGAAGTAAAAACAAAATAGGATCGGCTAGGACTGGGAGTTTAACTCGGCTTTCTATTTGACCAAAATGAAAAGCTGGATCTACTTGGTCGGTTCAGTTAAAAATATATTAAAATCAAAAAATTAAATTTAGTTCAAAAAAATTAACCGAATGGATGGAATGGAATGAAATTCAACCATCAAAAAAATCAAATTTTTATATATTTTATTTTTTATATAAAAAATATCAAAATCACATTATTTTAAATAGTTAAAATAATATTATTTTTTAAAATTCGATCAATTTATATATTCAATTTTTTAATTAAATAAATTAATTTTTTTAAAAAAATTAAACTGAATAAATTAAAAATCAAATAAATCAAACTTAATAAATTGAAATAATTATTAATTCGGTTCATTTTTTATCTCAATTTGATTTTTCATTGCCACTAATTTAAAAAAAATCTTATTAGGAGTTGATATTTAAAATATAAATAGTTATTAATCATTTCCTTTAATAGATGAATAGTTATTATTAACTAAAAAAATATGCGGATGTGTTCAATTTATATTTTTAGTAAGAAAAATAGATTGTTAATACCTGTTTATTTTTAGTAAATTGTTATTTCTATCACGCTCCCTATATCTATTGAAGGGGAGTTCATTGTAAGCATGAAACATATTCTTACCATTTTTCGAAGAAAAACCTTTTCTCAATTTCTTGTAACTCCGTTATACCCAACTGGTAGCTGGTTCAGATATATGATATCATATGTCTGATTCAACTCTTATATCTTACTTTACACATTAGCTTACTTTGTTTGATAGATTCGATATAATCAATTTATCTTATACCTAACACACATCTATCACATTCAATTACCACAAGTAAAAACATGACAAGAATATCATTAATACTTAATAATTGTTTAGGACAACTGTTATTTCACATGTTTGATATATTAGTCGAATAATCTAAAACTACTACCCATCTACATGTTTTTAGTATCATATATAATATATGTGATTCACTAAACATATACAGGTATTCTTAAGATATTAATTTCATTTAGATAATGCAAGTATACATTCAACACGCAAACAATGCTAGTGGTGGACTCTTCTTACCTGTTCAGTTATCACATAGACTTTTGTCGTCACTAGGACTCAATTTGCTACCTCGTCCGCCTTGTTTGAAACCTATGCATTAGCACAAGCCAATGCGCTTAGCAAGATTACTCGGTGGTGTATTCAATAGTTATGAATTTATCATTTTTCCATCCTCTATCCTTACTTGAAAATTTCTATTTCCAGTTTACATATATATTCAATTCACTCATACTTATGCCTACTACTCTATAATGGCACGTTAGTTTTAACACTTGTATCAGGTATATTCCACTATCTTCATTAACTGTTTGTCGATTTAATTATTTCCCCATTCATCATTATTCTCCACTAATTGGCTTTCATGAGTCTTTATACTCTAGTTTTGACTTCTTCATTACCTTAACTTTACTTCTAATGTTATAATTATGTAGAGATTCTTATACCTTCATAACTCTTGTTCGTGTGCCTTAGTTGTTGTGCATTATCCCATTTATAAAGCAATTACATACATTCGATTTCATTCATTCTTATGCCATCCTATTTATGTTAATTATTGCCTCAACTTGTCCATAATATGGCATTTAATTTGTACAATTAAAATTGTACTATTTATCCTATAGTTTCTTTATTAACCTTAGTCATTTTAATATTATTTTGTTAATTGAATTCCCATTTACCTACTTAGTTAGCCCATATTCAAGAGACATCTATCTAATACTGGATAATGGGATCTAACAGTTGTGCAGCTATTCACATTTTGGACTTACACTACTGCTGCACCAGCATTAAGAAAAGGGGGTATGCAGTGGCCTGTTTAGACCTACTATAACACCCTTTACTTGACCTATCGTTAAACTAGGTAGGAGATGCTACCTTCCCCTCTTTGGATTGACCCATTGCATGAGATGATCATCCTCAACTTGTGCTTCTTTTACCTATTGCTTTAGGTCCAGTTTGTGACACCCCTTACCCCGATCCGATCGTTAGACCAGAATAAAGAGCATACACACAAGCTTAATATCCGAACTACCTTATCTTAACCTATTAAAATCATGTTTATAATTATTGTTATTGAAATGCTTGATTTATGAAAATGTGAGTTACAAAAACTTTTTAAAACTTAGTTAGAAAAACAATTTGGGAGTCTTTATACCGAAAATTTAATAGCATAACGGTTGTACCGGAGCACTATCCCAAAATTTTCTTGTGACCTACATTGAAAACAAACACTTGTATATTCATCTAAACACAATTCAACACTTCGGTGATCTTCTTATCACTCCAAATCAGACAACAACACAAAGTATGATCTCAACCTCAAGAAGAGATATTATACAAGTCAATCATTTAAAAACTATATTTAATAAGGTTACAAAACATTGACGACATTTAAAAACACATAATTATACAGTGTAGGCCCATTTTCCTCAATTTTACAACATATGACTACATCTACATTATTACATCACATAACTGATATATATAACAAAATATATACCGAAAGACAAGTCTTCACTTATAGATCTTGTCACATTGAGACTTGAGCTTAACTTGTTCTTCTTGAACTTACGCATCACAAAGAAAACATGATGCATTAAGCGAGAGCTTAGTGGTGTAGTCGCTATGATATGCTATATCATTTTCATTCATACATGTTTAAATATTTACTCATAAACATTTGATCATAATAAAAATCATATTAACATAACAATAAGCATGTACATGCATAACATACGCGCTAAGTTATGTAAACATACATAAAAATGAACATTTCATGATATAATGCATGATTTCTAAGAATTTTACTTACAAGGTTTTCTCACTAAGTATATTTCTTTTTTAGTAATTAATTTGCCCATATCAAAGAAAATAAAATCCCATGAAAAATAGGGGTGGACGGCCAGTACGACCTCTATATGAGCCAAAGGTTATCTACCAATGTAAGTCCAAAGACTGAGCATAACATAGACCCATAGGTCAGCATAAATCATGAGTCTAAAATCGAGCATAACATGAGTCTATGGACAAAATGTTGTGCAGTGGCCTTGTTGAACCATCCAATGGTTGTACCCACGTAGAAATACGTGTAATGGCTCTATTGGATCCTCTAGTGGCTGCACTCGCATAGTTACCCGAAGGCTCAAACATAGTAACCGCAGACATCTTAGCAGCTATTGATAACCCTAGTTGACCGATCAACCTATCTAACTAGGTTGTTTTACTCGAATGGGCTATTAATTGCATTTATTAGAATTTTCCTTCTCAATTTAGTTTATTTTGATTATATAGTCTATGTATACCAGTTAAATGTCTTTTATGATTCTAAAAATCTTATTACCATAATAAGACATGACTTAAACACCACATTCAAGAATTTTCCACATTTATGCACATATAACCATCATATACCATTTAAACACATTTATGCACATATAACCATCATATACCATTTAAACACAAGTAATGTCCCTTTTATTAAAAATGCACACACATTGCTTCTTACACTTGTAACTTACAAGCATAATTATAAGTCATTTTTCATGGCTAAATAATCTAACATAGGCTACATATCATTCAGCTAACTTAGCTCATAAATGAGAATGTTCAAATTTCATATACAAATTAAATATATAATTTACATATTTATGGCTCTTAAATTTCATGCACCATCACATAGTCATTTTTAGCCCAATGCACATAACCACTTAGCATTTTATATGTTCACATTTTTAGGCATTATTAACATATACAAGACACCTTCTAGTGCCATGAACCATTCGACCTATTCCTCATCCATATCCAAAGCATGTATTTAGCCAATCACCATACATACATTGTACTCATTCTCACTTAAATAATTGCCTTTAACACATAATAAATGGATATTAATGAAATATACACATAATCATGCTTAACATCAATTTGTGTTTTCCTCTATTCACTCTATTTTCACACATTCCTCATGTATCATAAATTCATACCACTTACATAATACATGTCATAAGCAT